>PQWD01012862.1:0-25401 GCA_019425675.1 Leucinodes orbonalis | reverse complement strand
CCTATACGTCTGTAACTAACGATCATTCCGTATTATCCCCTGAATTACATACCAGTACCCTAGTACCCTAGTCCAGTAATGAACTGACTCAATTATCGTAATAACAAATGCAAGGTTTAAGGCTGAAAGCGAGGAATTTCGTCGCTCAAGAGTTTTTCTACTACGCGTATAATTAGTCCCTTTCCTCATCCCAGAAACGCCTACACAAGTTACTTATCAACATCCTTAATATATCTTCCTAACAGCACCAGTAAACCACACATTCTACCGCTTTTATCTTAAATCTTTGTCAAATTTCGTCCTTTATCTCGTAACAACAATCTATGGTGTTAGTTACAGCCGGTAAGGCAATAAGCGAGGTCTCCAAGCGTTACTAGTTTATCTGATTCTGGCTCGATTTTACAAGTTATCGCTTGGGTACTTTGTTATCTTATATCTTTTGGGTAATTTCTACTTCATTGAGCTGTATGGGACAGTTAGACGACTTGGATTGCATTACGAGCTACAAAAACTGTATGTCATCTATTACCGAGGCGTAAACCGATAGGTACGAGTAAGATTATTGTTGACGGATTGACTGAATTGGATCAAATTCAGTTGTAACGGTTCTGTTATTATTTATTATGTTAAATATGGACGTCTTAGAGGCCTTAATTTGTTAAACATTAAATATAAACATGTGTATCACATGATAGCAAAGTAGCAATAGATATTAATGTAAGATTGCTATTTGCAAAATGAATATAATTGTATATCGCTTATGTTCAGTTATAATTGAAACTCACATACATTACATGAACTAAACTTTATGCTACAATTTTTGGTATATTATTTCATTGTACCTCTTTTTTCAACTCGTCCAGTTATCAATATTATGTTAATTATATAAAATGGCAACGAGTCCAAGAAACTTCGCAGCTTTATTATCTAACTCTTAAACAAAGAGTTCGGATGTTATACAAACACAATATTGCAATGCCGTGATTCGAAATACCTACTGAAAACAGTATTAATTTATACACTTCATAAGCTGCTAAATATAAATCTGTCTTATGGCTTTACGTATGGAGCATAATCAAATTAAACACACGCATATGGAATCACATCTATCATCACGCAGAACGCCAATGTGTAATTAATTTAGACTTACAACTCTTGACGTAACAAAAACTCCTTGTGAATACTCCTTTGAGACACAAATTAATGTGGTTCCCAACATTATGTGAACTTATTAGAACTGAAACCGACCGCAACTGAAACTTAGAAAAAAAACTTAGAAAGACTTAGAAAAAAATGCCAAGATGCACAAGGTATTAAAGCAGAAATAAACTATTACTTTAATTATCGGATTCAGATTCTGAACTGTCGTATGTTAGTTACAAATAAACGGAAAACGCAATTAGAACTTTTATCAAATAAAAATATTATACATACAATGTATTTTTTTAATCTGTCGCTAACTTCATTGACTCATAGAGCACATTTAAATAGACAAAATTCACTCGACGATCTTCCATCCTTACATTATTGTATTGTGCTTATTGATATGAAAAGCACAGGCAACAAACTAAACCTAATAAATTAGGTCCGGAAACGCATTGCAATGCTTTCTGGTGTTACAAGTGTAGGTATATGGGCAGTGTTGTCATTTACCATAAGTTTTCTCACTTGCTCATTTAATTGTAACCTACACACTACATAAGTTAGTATTTTTAAATATATTATTTACATCAAAATTCTGTCAACTTCGATTTGCAAAACTGCTTCCATGTCAGCTGTGCTTGTCGTGGCAGTTTTTAATTAAGGCTTCACTACTTGTTTGTATCTCTCGCAAATATATATTGTTAATGTAATAAATGTATGTCTTGTTATCTGACCAAAATAAATAAAATAAGATGAATGCTGGTTTGCCCCTATAACATAAAAAACTAAGCGGTATTTATAAAGTAACGTATTCGTTCAAACTGCTATCAAATGTTTGAGAAGCACCAATGTTACCATAATAAAATGAAACTTCACCCGCGTGTTTCTGTCATCACCGAATGATCTCGGCCTCGGCGATATATCACCGGCAACAGGATGCAAGGGATCTGCCGCGGACGGACTAAATTGATATTAATTTACGTTAACGCAAACGGCTTGATGAGAGACGCATTCGAGCTAAATGAGCTCGTTCTTCAATTAGTTTGGGAGGTGAGAATGAGCTTAAAAGAAATCGTTAGAAATGAATCATTAATTTCTCTTTTAATTTAAATTTAGAAATTCAAATGTTAAATTAATGAGTAAATTAATAACTATGTATTTATCAGCGACGATTAATGCAATGCAATCAACTGCTGAAGTGTTCACCGCTCATGACACGTCCCTACCGTGGGGCACGAGCCTACTCGTAAAGGGTGTACAGGTCTTAGTCGTTCACGGATTGGCAAACTTCACGCACAACCTAAACGATAAACATCAATTAGAAAAGAAGACGTAACAGGATTTGAACCTGGACCTCCAGATCGAATAGCAACAGTCCATACCACTAAGCAAGCGACGCTCCTATAACGTAGTCACTTAGCATCGGTAACAATCATTGTCCAAGTACAGACAATTTTAAAGTAAAAAGGTTATAAAATAGAAAGAAGTAAGCTACGTACATAGAGTTAAACACAATCTATGAGTAACTTTTAGTAACTTAATAGAATACATTTTATAAATTGAACTTTTTATAGGCAGATTGTAAGTACTGGCAGTTGGGTGTAATTATTTATGAAACAGTTACGAGTTATATCGTAACATTGAAACTATAATGAAGAGCATGACGTAAAAATTTTTTTTAGTGGCAATAAATCAAGTTTTAGAACCAAAAACGTTCCATATTTGAAAATAGAATCATTATGAAAATTAATAGAGATAATGTCTTGTATTTTTTTTTCAATAGGCAGGGCCCCATCTCTCGGAAGACATAAGCATATTTATAAACAACACGATCGCTATTAATCATAAGTAAACGATAAAGAAGGGCCACACGTGCCGATCGGCGTCGGATAACATTGTCCAACGTTCATAGCTGGATTCCTCGGAATGTATATTAAATCTCATGAGCCTATACTTCACTGAGAGGCTTCACTTGATATCCGCATTTCAACCTTTGTTCCATATATCATCATCATTCATCATCAGCCCATTAAATGTCCTCACAGAGGGGCACTAGCCTACCGGTAAAGGGTGTACAGGCCTTAGCCGTCCACGTCGGCCCAGTGCGGATTGGCCGCCTTCACGCACAACCTTCGAATCTCTGCGCAGGTTTCCGCACGATGTTTTCCTTCACTGTAAGAGCGTCGAATAACGTACGTATAATTTCGAAAATTCGAAAACACATTGGTGCGTGGCAGGATTTGAACCTGCACCCTCCAGATCGGAAGGCAACAGTCCACACCATCGAGCCACTACCGCTCTCTATGACCCATATATTATTGTGACGAAATATATAATAATGAGAGTTCAATCATGGTTCGAAATGGAGTCCATATTTAGGTTTTAGAAGACCGTAAAAATAGTTTTTTTATGTAATAAAGTGTACAGGACGGTCAAGACGCTCACCTGATGGTAAGTAATACGACTACCATGACAGAGCAGTACTAATTGAAATCAAAAACTGATAGACACTGCGCCCGTCACCTGAGACAACAGATGTTAAGTCTCTTATACCCGGTAATTTTACGAACTACAAGTGCCCTCATCCCGAAATACATAAGTGCAAAATACTTTTATTTTAATAAAGTATATAGTCGTATAATTAAAGTATCCCAGTGAAGACGGCTTTCACTATCATATTGTTATGACGTTAACATTCTGCCTATGATGCAGTCCGTGAGACGAATTTGAAACAATACGCCTTTTACTATTTGAATCCCTGATTAGGTTTTTACTCGATCCCTTTTGGATAGCAAGTTTTATAACTGTTAGTCCAGCTTATCGATTTATATACTTAAATATTCATACCTTGATAGATGAATACATTTTTAAGTCATGAATGTATGATTATAGTAAACCTCCGTAAACTAAAATAAATCGATGTACTCAAAACAGAACTAATGTTATATTTCGCAGGATCTGTAAGTTAAAGTGTTAGTGGGTTGGTTGGTTGTTATTTAAAAGTAGGCATCCTACAGAGAAGTTCAAATGAAAACCACATTGATATCGAAAAATTATGACACGAATAGAAACCGTGGAAAATATTTGGTCCGGTAGCCATGGATGCAGACAAGACCTGTGGAAGTCGAAGAATGTGATTTGTATATAACAAGGTAATTTAAAAACGTTTTACAGAAACTCATATTGTCTTTGATAAGTTTTTTTTTCACATAAATTAAACATAATAAAATATAGGAGCGTCGGTGGCTCAATGGTATGGTTTGTATCCTTTCGATCGTTAGGGTGCAGGTTCGAATCCCGCCGCGAACCATTGTGTTTTTGATTTTTCTAAATTATATGTACGTTATTCGACACTCGTAAGGTGAAGAAAAACATCATCAGGAAACCTGCGCGATTCAAAGTTTGCGCGTGAAGTCGGCCAATCCGCACTGGGCCCTCGTGGACGACTAAGTCTATAGACAGTAGTACAGTGGCACAGTAGGTACATTTTCTTCGTACCTTATTGATTAAATTTTAAGATCATCTATCTACATAGATAGATCTATCTACATACCTACGTATATGGTAGTATTTGCGTAACATTAGGTACGTAAATGTATTTTCTACGAACTGTCTAAATTTGATGATTTTAATTGTAATTGCTGCTATTTTAAGCCACTGTCAAATAATATAAGGAAGCGCAGTGTCTCCTGATACAGGCATACATAATATTTAAAAGGAGTCACTGAATACATGTTTAGACTGCTTCACATTTGTCAAAATATTTTTTATATATATTCACATAGATAATGCTTCTTCTTCTTTTATTTCTAAAATAAGAAAAGTTGTGTCATAGTAATTGTGAGTAGTTTCAAGTAACCTTACGATTACACGGATCCATCGCTAACCCGCCAACGTATTAACAAGCCTTGCGTCAAGAGTCCAATTCAAAATCAAATTATCTAACACGCGATATCCAAAAGCAGTATTATCTTAAGCTTAGTTGAAAAAGGGCTGATAAAAAATGGTGTGAGATCCCGGGACCCACTATTATCTCTGAACACCGAAGTCATTTTAGCTATAATAAGATAACATTAAGGAGAGACAGGACACCAGCCCTCAAACTTCTAATTTTAAATTATTATTAAATATTGTTACGCAATGCTAATATATACCAATTTAATATTTTTTTATAATCAATAAATAAAATGTCATAAAAAACAACAAAATAAGTTTAAGTAAAAGTCATACAATCAAATCTAATCTCAGATACTTTTAAACTCAGTTTAAAATATAATATTTTAAAAGTTTATTTCACACAAAATTTTGTTTTGATAAACGATATATGACCCTAAGATAGATAGATATGAAATTAAGGCAATTTATTGTAAAAACCGAATTGAGCTTTACCAAAGGTTTACTTGGGGAATATCAATGTATCTAATGCCTACGCATACCATACAACGCGATCTAAAGTTTGAGAACCCTACCCCCTCAGCGTGTCAGCGGACCTGCTCTCGGCGAACAGGTATAGTTTTTCTTATTCGTTTTTGCGCGGACGCACGTGTGCGCCGCCCCTTAATTACCGACGCATACCATAAACAGATCTTTACGCTCCCTTAAATAAATCTTCGGGAACAGCGCTTTTTTGTTTTCTTAGGCCCGTAATTTCGGAGCACGGTTTTCGGTTTACCGAGCACGGTCCGGTTCAAATGATCGATGATGACTCTTTGTTTTTACAGGTTCATCGGTAAATCTTTGTTGTTATAAATTTGAGGGCTTATGGATTGTTTGTGTAGGCTTTATAGGTAGATTTCCGTGTTATTTTTTAGGTGATCTAGTTTGATTATAATAATTAGAAGACATGTTTAGAAACACTAGCCTACATTTTATATCTCAAAATGAAAGTAGAATGGTAACTTTTGATGTATGTGTACGTTGAAATTATTCATTATGCATGACAAAAATACGACTAACTGAGAGAGAATATCATATACCTTCCAAACTTCTAACTATAATGATGTAGCAAAGATCATAAATCAAATTATATTGAACATTCATATTACTATCAATAAAAGTTGGTAATGGCGCTTTAAAGCTTACCATCAAACTGAAAAACCATTCCAAACCGTAATACTAAAAAACTCGATACTTCCTATGGAAGGCATTTATTTAACCTTTTGACCGCCAACGTCGTCTATACATGACAAGCACTTGCGTGTCCTGTACGCCAACGTCAAACAACGTGACCAAATTCGGGCTCTCAAAAATGTTAAAAACGATTAGTGGTTACTAGGTTTCGTAGGTATTTTATTGATTTGTGCTGTGGCGTGGCGTTCAAAATGTAATAACAATATTTTTTTTATGAACTTTTTTATATTTTGTCGCTGGTTTTCAGAACACAGTCTTCAAATAAACATCGATCGGTAAGAACTAAGACATACAATTATCGTCACCGAACACCATTTACGTTCCACCATACAATTATGCTTCCACTGATTACTCACTGGACAGTGCATTTAGAAGTAATTGCCGTCATTAGAGTTCACATCGCGTTGACTCTTCTACAAGAAAATTCGATCCGTATTTAGAAATCACACGAGTGTATTGCATAGGAAAAGAACTAAGGATTATTCAAAACGTCTATTACTTAACCATGAAATTCTATCGTCCTATATTTGTTTTATGTCGACAGGAAATAATTGTATCTTCTAATTATATTTCCTGTCCTTCGGGAATGAGAGTTGTATATGTAGTTACTTTAATCTTGGTCTCTTCTAAAACTATCATTCAACTGAGCTAGGCTCGACTTCACAATTAAACTCTATTAAAATAAAAAGAATTCAGTCTTACCTATTATGCCCTCCATAAGAGTTGTGCTATAAGTATGTGTTCAGAGTTGAGGGAACTCTAAATGCATCTGTGAAAATTGTTCTAGTACTTTGATAACCGTGTTACCGTTTGTTTCTGTACATAAATAACGAACATTACTTTTTAAAAACTAAGACTAGAAATAGGTGGATCTAGAAACCAAAGTAGACTACTATATACATATAATACAGGTCACGGTAAATTTATAAAGCTATTAGTTACTTAGCATTATACTTTTCTTTACATTCTGATTATATAGTTTTTTATTAAAATAATTGAAATTACACTTGCATTTTAAATCCTATTAACTACTTTTTACCAGTCGACCAAATTTGACCACCAAATCGTTTATACTGAAATTAACACATCAGTTAGGGGTTGGGATCGAATTAACCCTTTTGTTGTTGCGGCACGAATTCACCGTAACGACCGCTAACCAGCAATCAATCGGTTAGAAAGTGTTAACGATTATTTAAATTAACTACCAGAATAAAGTGCACAAAATACAGCTTGATGTTTGGAGGAAATACAGTAGCTCTTTATTATGTGCAAGGTAAGTATTTATAGGGGTCAGGAACTAATTCCAGCTTCATTCGCCGTACTTCAATAAAGTGAACGATATTTTGAATATACCAGCAAAATCCTAGTATTTCCAAATCAGTGATATGTCATAAAAAATATAGTAATAACAACTGACTAATAAGTATCTGTAAAAGGTTATTGAAAAAATACTTTGAGTTTTTTGAGTTTAGATAAATACTATTCAGAGCGTGTTGCGAATGCAGAGCTGAAGTTCTTGTTCGGCAAGATGTACCAAGAGCCATTACTTGCCATGAGTCGAAAAATTGAAGGCAGTAAACCCCTACATCAACAAGTAACAATGTTTAGAATAAAAACAAATACTATTTAAATTAGTTTTACTGACTTGTTAACTAATAAAAACACGTGGACGCGGATTGGCGTGAATTTTAAAACAATGTGAAAAACAATAATTTATCAAGTAATATGCAAGAGTTGACACTGAAGAAGCATGCGAATCGATATTTAATTTAAAAAATGACAAATTTTCTTGAACAAAAGCGTATTGAGGTGTCATTTTCTCACTTATGCCATAAGATTGCATTAACAGTCCTCGCAAATTACCCATTCCCTGATGAAACTTTAATACGAAAGAGTTAAATCCCGATATAACACCTTTTTGCGCTAATGCACCTCCGGAACACCTAATTACCGATGATTGGTGGTCGTTCTCGTTGATTTCCCCTAATGACGTCAAATTACTGAGGGCAAAGGACCGCGGTCCGCTACAATTATGCCCGGGGCCATTTTACATGGAATCTCTTATTGACGATTGACCAATTTCACTATCTGATTCTCTTATACGCCTTTGAATGCTTTAGTGCGGTTTTATGATGTTTTTAATTGGTCTCTAATGGGCTGTTTAATATCGTTGTTATATAAATTTAGTTAGGTGACTACATAAAACTCAAACCTGAACCGAGCACTATGCTATATTTTATATGTTTCATTATTCGGTATTATTTTTAGAACTTTGTTAATATTGATTTTTGTTGATTAATACTTAACTATCAAGTTCAAATTGAAGTAGATCACGTCTCTTCCAATATAGTCTGTTTTCAATTGTAACTGTAGAACTAGTAATATATATATATATTTAAATTGCACTTAGCAATTGTGAAGTATAAATTCATAATAATCAATGAGTAGCGTTTTAAAATATTAGGATGCCTAAAACAAAAGTTGACCATTAAAGTTACCCTCCAAGACGAAATGTATTAACCCCTCACGTTTGAGCATTTTATCACGTCTCTAAATAATGGTGATAAAGTGCATATAAAAGATTCAAAGAGATAAATCCAGGGCTATATGGACGGCTGTCCATATATTTAATGGATTACTTTTAGTCGAACTTCAAGAGTACTCTGTTTTTAATTCCGAATAGTAGGTTCTTTGATATTTATCATTGATTACTAAATAAAAGAAAGAATTTTCAAAAAATGTTTTGACATTTACTTTTCACCATGTACCTACTTCTTAAAAAAAATATAATTTGTTTGTGGTGTTCCGTTTTTATATTATCTTCAAATAAGATAATTTTACTATGTATGAGATGTAGGGCCCAAGTCTCTCTATTTCTCGGCTAGGGCTCAAGTCTATTTGCATCATAGTGCCTCCTGCAAAACAAAGTACAAGACTCGTCGTACGTTAAAAGCATCACGCTAAGATGGTAGGACTTGAGACTACTAGGACTTGTATATGGCGGAAGGGATGACAAAAAATACTTATATATCTTTAACTCTCAATAATGTCCAGTACTTCTTACTGGTTAAGTTAAATTATATCATTTAACTAACTTTGACATCATTCAATGTAAACTCTAACAACGCATCTAACATTTATCTAAAATGAATCAACCCTAGCAAGGGATGTATTTTATCGCATGTGATAATAAATATCGCTCAGCGATGTTATAAAAACTGCATCTTATCTTGCATTGACGACCGTCAGTTCAACCCTCGACTATCCTCTCGATTATGCTTCTCGGTTTCTTAAAGAGCCATTTGAAAGATAACCTTCTTATCAATCCTCGTACAAGTTAGCTGCGAAGCTTATCATAAATAGGATTATACTACTAAAAAGTGAAAAAAAGAAAAAACATTCCAAGTGGCGATTCGGAGATTTCGTCGATAAAATCGTTCCGTAAAATAGGAGTGTTTTGCACTTCTGTGTTTCGGGATGAGG
The DNA here is from genome assembly GCA_019425675.1 of Leucinodes orbonalis. Lineage (NCBI taxonomy): Eukaryota > Metazoa > Arthropoda > Insecta > Lepidoptera > Crambidae > Leucinodes > Leucinodes orbonalis. The sequence goes on along the minus strand of PQWD01012862.1, from coordinate 15,645 downwards.
GCACTGTAGCTAATAAAGTTACTAGGGTATAAGGCACCTGTTGTCTCGGGCGACGGGCGCAGTGCGGCATAGATAAAGAATAATAACAGTCAATCAGTTGTTGTCTCAATCAATGCCGCTCTGTCATGGTCAGCGTGTCACTTACCATGTGAGAATCCTGACCGTCCTATACTTTGTAACTAAAAAAATTGAATATTTAACATTTTCTATTGTGTTTGGTGGTTATATGTTAAAAGGTGGCTTAGGAAAAATACATTAAGCAGAGAACGAACAGATAGCAACGATAACTTATTGAAGTTTAACCTTTGTCTAATTAACCATGTATTAAATTAAATGTTGTATTTAGTGGTAGTAATTATCCTGTTTATTTAAAACTAATGTAGATGACATTTCCAAAACTAGGTCCGAGCCTAGGGGATTCATTAACGTATTTGAACTATAATTACCTAACCTAATACTTAAACTTTTATTGTGCCTGGTAACTCCAAACCGCCAGCCAAACGATGAGATGGTGGAAATCCTCACTGTCGTGGAGGACGTCCTAAGTTTGGCACTGTTGTGTACTTTTCGAGCTGATACAAGAAGTATGTAAGGGTATTTTCTAACAAACCAAATACTGCTAAGTAGGTACTAATAGAATCAAGTGCATATTCCATCAACCAACCCACGACCATTTCTTTCTCTAACCCTTCATTAATTGAGGTGAAGAAACGAGAGAAATAAGTTGCCAGCCTTAGCAGGGGCCGGTTAATTACAAGACCCGCTGGATTGGTCTTAGAACGCGTAATTAATAGCAACGTCGAGCGTCGGGTCGCTGAGACCCATTAGCGCCACGGCGACCAGCAATAAATAAATTGTTAAGTGCAATGACGGTAATTCGAGCAATTTGTGGGAGTTCTCAAGGGTTTGGTGCAAATTACACGCGTAAGCGACTTGTATAGTTGAAATACGACTTTCGGAGGCTATGCTAATGCTAACTTTTTCAGTTTTTAATAGTCCAATATAACTTTATTACTTCAACATTCATTTTAAAATGTTAATTAATAAATAATGGATTTCATTGTCAAAAGAACTGTGATATATCTTTCAAAAATACCACTTTTTCTATTCAGGAGATTTGTTGTGTGTTACAGTGAGGAAGGTATTACGATAATTGGCAGTATAAAGGTTTAAATGGTAAAGTGCCTACGTCTTGGAAATAATTGTTTTTTCTCCTGACCAGCTTAAGGCACAAACATCACTTATCATCCGATTGGTGTCGTTGAGACTGTTTACGAAATTGGTTTATTACAAAAGGAATTCAGCTCTCAAAATTTAATATTTTCTACGCCAGATACCCAGTTACAACAGAAAATCATCTATTTCTGTTGTTAATAAAAGTATACATAAGTTAAGCTGACCTTCAAGAAGTTGAAGATTTATGAGCCATCTAACAACAATGTTCTTCGCCAGTATAGACATGTTCATATCGGTACTATAATCGCTTCCGCTTGTGAGTTATACTCTTTTCGGCTAATGTTGTCGCGCGCCGGCCATTAACCGCGCTGCGCCTGCGCGTGTTTAGCGCGCGCCTACCAATGCAAGTGTCGTACACGCACCAATTATACGGATGCTACCCGGTTGAGCTATCTTTAACTCTTTGAACGCCAATGACACCTAAAGGCATCTGAAAGAATAGATATTCTATTGTGTGGGTTCCTGGCGATCAAAGGGTTCATCATCAGCTTATAATATGTCACCAAAGAGGGGCACGATCCTACCCGTTAAGGTGTATAGGCCTTAGTCGTCCACGCGGGTCCAGTACAGATTAGCCGACTTCACGCACAACCTTTGAATCTCTTCGTAGGCGTGCTAGGTTTCCTCACGATGTTTTCCTTCACGGTAAGAGCGTCGTTCCAAGGTTCAATAACGCTGTATGATAACTGAGGTGTTCCCAGTACTGTCGACAGGTACATTTTTTACGTGTTTTTTCATTGAAGCCTAATAGATGACTGCTTAACGAAGGATTAACTTGACTTCCATCCATCGGCTACCTGCCTACTTAACCAGATCAAAATCATCAGTCCTTCAGGCTGGGTCTTAGCCTAAGCTCAATTTGCCAGTGCGTCAATTGGTATGTTAATTACTGTGGTTTTAATTAATGAACAGAGATTTTTAATCCGAAAGGCCTATATGTTAAAGAGTTGTGTAACCCCAGTGCTGACTAGAAAAATATTTCTTTTACCATTCTATAATTGTATTTACATGATGAAGACTCTGTATTTAAGGCCTTTTGCGTAGGTACCTAAATCGAGCCTATTACTTCCGCCTTAAACCTCATGCATTTGATAAAGCTCTCGCCTATTCTTGCTCGGTGAAGTTGTAAAGACTACGAGTATTAGCGGCCAATTGCTAAAAGTCTATAAAAAAAAACTCAACATTGAAGGGTAAAACATGCAAAAATCAATGAATACTGTCACTTGACATCTAAAGTGACACACGAATTTGTATTCGTATTACAGGTAATCGTATTTTAATTTTACTTTTAGGATTGTAGCATGAATTACCGCTTAAGGTTAAGATTTGTCGTATAGATATTTATTAGATACGAGTAGGTAGATAATGTAAATATGGTAATAAATAAATAAAAATCTTTTAAAAATAAATAATAATATTCATCAGATAGTTCGGTTGCTTCTTAACTATATATTTCAATAAAAAAATCGAAAACTAGACAGTTAGCCCTCTTAGTTCTTAGCCTAGAAATAATAACAGTCAGTTTTACTTGAGTGGACAACAAAAGATTTTCTATGTTTCTACTTTAAGCAGTTACTGTGGCTTGTGATTTCAAACGAATTAAGTTGTTGTTTGCTCGCATGTGGCATGAATGATGTAAAGTAGCATTATGAAGTAATGTACATATTTCATGTCGCTTAAATATAATATACCAGCTTTATATTATATTACTTTTTTAGTTGAATTGTGAATTTTGAAAATTGAGCGCTATGACCGTCCACGTAGAGCCTACAATACACTAAACGTTTTATGGGCTTTCAGAAATATCATGAATATAATTAAATTATCAAAACGATACGGGATAATCTTCCAATTCAGAATCATTGCGTGCGCGAGCGCAATAAAATGTGGAAGTTATGGGTCTAACGCAGCATCTGTTCTAGTTAAGAAATGGGGAAAAGAGTAAAATCTTATTGGAATTTGGCCCCATATAGCGCGACTGATCCTTAATTAAAAAATCTAAGAAATAACCCAACTTTTTGGAACTCCTCGAATTATAGGTGCGTTTACACTTCACGGGATGAAAGTTTATTAATTGTTTTTAGGATACATGGAAAAAGTATGCCAAAGTACTCAATGCAAGAGCTAGGAAATAATTTATTAGTTTTAAAATATATATATACCTTAATACATAAATACACCTGACAGATAAATGTAAAATGACATTCTTTTTATGATCTAAATAAAGTTTTAATTTTTTATTATTTTGTATTATTGGTTTTCAAAGGCAACCTTATATGTCTATGATTTTCATGTCTCGTGTGAGTTATGTGTTGACTTGTTAAAATACTACTTAATTTTATATGGATCTACTGCACCAACAATATGACCATTAGGTATGAGAATGTTATAAAAAATTGTAAAAATCTTAAAAAGCGAACTGTAAAAGCGAACTATCGATTTTCTTTTGATGAGTCCGCATAAATTATCTTATGATTCTGAGGATTCTGATAACATTAAAATAGAGGTTTAAGGTTCATTTTGTGTATTACAATGAAGAAAATCTCTATAAAATTGTCGGTTCATATAAACCGCCTTTTTAATCCTTCATCCAAAACCATCAAATTTTCAAAGCTGGAATTATTCAAAATAAAAAGAATTACCTACAAAAAAAAAGAGTGTAACGAGAGGCTCCACAAATGGGAGGGTGATTATCGCCTGCCTCCCTTAGACGCTAATGACCGACAACTCATTAGGATGAAGCCAGTTTGGTAGTTTGAAAGGTTTTTACATATTAATGACAAAAAACGTTTAATAGAACAAGCTCCTTTAAGTACCGACAGAGTATTAGTATTCTGTCGGTATGATTTGTAGGCGTGGCATTCTCTAATGTCAGTAGGCATTATTGAAGCCGGCAAAATAACAAGACATTCATTTCAATACTTTTATGACCTATTTTGGCGGTTTTTTTTTATATTTCCATGCAATGTGTAAATAGATCAACTCACGCTTATAGTTAACAAAAATTGTATTATTTAATATCAATAGAATAAATATCTGAAGTGTACATATTAATTTATTTAAAATTAAAATCGAATCAAAAAATTACATGTTGTGACAATTGACTAGAAAAAAATAAAAAAAACCATTAATAAAACGGCTCTAGAACTAAAACATTTCGGGGTTTTTTAACCTTTTTTTAAATATATTAATTGGGATAGGTCCCAATTTACTTTTTTAATTGTAGCATTAATTAACAATATTATCTCATAAATGGCTTCTTAAAATTAAGTAGTTTGTCGTGGTACAACCGTTTTGTATTTACGTAATAACTCGTAAGCAACTAATAAAACAACATAATTAAAACATAAACAATAACCGTTAAAACATTTTTAAAGATAGATAAATGTTAAAATAATTCTAAATATAACATAAAGCTATATAATTATAATTTAATCAGATCTCACATTATAAATGCAATATCACCTGATCCCTTTTTTCTGTTAATTCAAAATGAGTTTACCTGCGATTCGGTTAATTGTTCAGCAACCCCCGAAATTATCCGCCCTATAGTTCTCTCACCCCTAGAGTATTTCCATACAGTCACGTAACATTCAATTAACTCTTATGCCATTGCAATAAAGTCATTTTGCTTAAAAGTTTGAACTGTCTGTGGCATTAGATATATGTTTATTTAAGATATACAGTTTGGGTGATGCAACAAGTGTACAAGCCAACAAAAGGGACGATTAGGGCTGATTTATACATGGCCTTTTATTTTCCACCCTCAACTTTTATTTGAAGATCTCGTAACTGAAATTCCCACACTCGAAAACTTTGGGGGATGCTGGATTGTTACTAATGGTTTTCTTTTTCAAACATCTACGATTTGCTGAATCCTTTTTTCTTTTTAGCATTAATAATCTATGTATTTATTACACATGTATTAAGAAAGTCAGTTTTAGGCATTTGCTTACTAGTGTTTGTAAAGTGTTTATAATTGCATTTATTAGTGAGGAATAAATTTGCTATACTTAATTACACATTTTACTAGTTTACATTAACGTAAGTCAATATTATTATAATACTAGAACTACCATGAGGTTTAATGCTAGAAAGCTAATACAGCTTTCTAGCATTAAACCTCCATGGTAGGCCATTAAAAATATAATAACTAGATTGTAATATTTTAATACAATATACAATAACTGGTATTTTAATCAATTGCTTTAGGTATTTATTGAAATAACAGTTATTGATCCACAAACTTCACAATAATTTAAATTATTAATTGCACTCATCATCATCAGCTCATTAAATGTCCCCACCGAGGGCACGAGCCTACCCGTATAGGGTGATTAGGCCTTAGTCATCCACGCGGGCCCAGTGCGGATTGGACGACTTCACACACAACCTATGAATCGTTAATTTATTGCACTTCTAACATTAAACTCTTACGATATTTACAAATCTTTCTAAAAATAATATTTTATTTTTACAAAGTAACTCGAAAATAAGTACCTTCTTAAGCTCTTACAAATAAAAATACGACGAATAAAATATAACAAGACTTGCACAACGAAACCAAGGTTTATACACTTACACTAATTTCCAATGTCATGGTAATCACGCACCTGATATTCAATGGCAAGTGACGAAAAAATCAAAGGCATGACCCTCGCACCCTTCGCACTGCTCACAATACCAAGGGCGGGGGCGACTTCACCCCAGCGTTTCCCACGAATACACTTGTTACTGCATAATGCCTTTTTGGATGACGCAAACTCTCAGGTGCATTCTGACCAACCTTTGTGACAGCTTTTTGCATCTCCACAACGTGGGAAACAGATTTACCTTGTGACAAATGATCCTGGAAAAAAGCCAAATATCATTGTTTAGATTGGGGTCTATTGCAAAGGCTGTGGTCGATTTATAGTTATAGAACCTTGGATAACGGTTTTTTATGAAATAAATCATTTCTTACAGATCTTGTATAGTTATTTATAAATGGAGTCGCATAGCTAGAAATTTCTCATGAGATGATTGACCATTTATGATTATCTACTATATATTAACAGCCATAAACTAATATATAATCTATGATATTTTGTCATCTTTGATCGTTCTGTACTCATAAAAACCCTCCAATCCTCAAACTTAATGTAACAGCCTCAACATATTTAAATTTGCTTAATTATTTTCATTTCAAAATCGTAACAAATAACCAATTTAATAACGTAATTGCTCACAGCTACTCTCCCAAAACCATTTCCCGCAATCCTTTTGACTAAAGCAATCACCCTAAAATGAAAATTCAACCCTAACCCTCCATAACCCCAAAATGGCTCTAATAGACATTTAATTATAACGTTGGTCGAGTTCCACTGACCCCTTTTACACTTGTTTACATCTTCATCCCTCCCCCGAGCGGTGAGCCATCAAAATGGAATGTTTAATTCCAATTCCCCACGATTTATTATAACAAAGCAGAACGGGAAAGATCCACGTTTGCCATCTGTCGCCGTTCCGAATCTCGCGTTGCCGAAAAAAACTCAATGTGCGAGCAGCCCTGGGAACCTAGGAACGGAGAGCATTCCCACGACCAACCCCTCAATTTTCAATAACCAAATTAGCCTTTGCGTTACCCTATTTCGGATATGAGGGAGTCGTGAATCTATTCATATGGATAAAAAATATCTCACCTCTCGCTCGGTCCGTGGGGGATTTTGTATATTCATCCCCCTCGAATGCACGTGTTCAATGCTCGTATATCGTGTGTGGGTGTGTGCGTGCGCGAGCCTTCGGACCGCGACACCTGCCGGCGCTCGCGCACCCCATTGGCTGCCAGCCACTATCACCGCTACACTGATTTCTTTTAAACTTGTATTTTTTTGTAATACTCTCATCGGACGTATGATGAAAAAATCTTACATGTTTCGACCGGTACGAGATGAATATTTCGTGTGTAGGTGGCATTTTATTTTATACTACTTATTGTAAACACAATGCTAATGAACTTGGATGTGGATAATTCAAATTCCTGATTTGATGATAGGATAGCATTACAATTTCATTTGCATAATAATTTTGTTATATTTATATATATTAAAATTTTGTTTATGTATAGTCCAACTTAATAACATATCGCAAATTTAAGATAGCTACAGAAAAAAAACCCACACATATCATACAAAAATCGAAAGCAAACCGGTCTTATCTATTGAATACCAAAACTAATAGTTCCCTCTCTCAAACAACAAATAACTCACAAGGAGTCTACAAACCCTTTACTAAATTCATCAAAAATCTAAATATCCAATAAAATATCTTTATTTTTATTTGAATAATGAAACAATCGACGTTCCAAATAACGTCACGCGCCGAGCGCGCGCGCCGCACGGGTCAGTTTTCACCCCAACTTTGACTTAGTGACCCCGTCGGACGGGGTAACAAATGCATTGTCCCTTATTGTAAGGGCAATGAGCAACATAAGGCCTGTTTACCCACAGACCGTGTGGACGGCACGTGCCCCTGTTCCCATGAATTAATCAAACATAATGAACCACTTGTTACATTACGCATGACTGTACTTGGCGTGTAGCTAACACGGTTGATGAAATTGCAAGATAATATTTGCATATTTAAGTTGAATAATTGATGCGAAATATGTAATATCTCTACTTGTTTTATCATTTCTAATTGGCGTCATTTCGACGCATTTAAGATAACTCGATGAAGAGTTAATCTGTATTTCTGAATAGATAATACGGCTCATGATATCGAGTAACTGATTAGAGTTTATTTTATAAAATGGTGAAGAGGTGGTTCTTGTACCTGTTATGGTGATTTTAAGCGTTGAATATAATTATTTATATACTTTAATATCAAAAATAAATGGAAATCTCATACACAAACTTTTAAATTTTATACAAAAATTATCATAATGTTAAAAAAGTTTACCACAACATTTGACCAAACTAGAATGTATTATCAACTCTTTACAATGTTGACAAAACATCAAAGTTATTGTCAAGCGCTAAAAGCATTGGGGTATCGAATAATCTTCTCGATCCACCCACACACGCAAAGGGCTTTTTACGTACGCTTTGCGCCGGGGCGGCGCGCCGGGTATATATAGTGGTGCGAGCCGGGTAGTCCTACATTCCCGCCTGTGATCTCACTTGCGACACACGCTCAATACACTCAAACATGTCTTACTACGCTAACAACGAATACATCGTCGCCACAAACAACTCGATGAACGAGAACAAGTATAACAGCGAAAAAATGAAGAACAGCGGCTTGAAAGCGCTGCTAAAGCCGCTGATGAAGATCATTAAGAAAACAACGAAGCGCGTTCCCGCTAAAGTTTGCGACACGTGCTACGAGGACGAGCAGAACTCAAGTAACGAGTTGCTCGAGCGCAAGCTTTACGCTGAAGTGGAGGCATGCCCTGCCGGGCTGCCTTCCTTGTCTACAACGAGGACCAGACCTGTGACATCGTGCCAGTGAACCCGGACAACTTCTACGTACCTGTTCACTTCGCCCGCACCGACGCCGGCACTTTTTTCTGGACGGCTGTCTCCAAACAAGATGCTGACTTCGCGACCGCCCACTGCTACACGGAGTGCCAGACCGCGGAACAACAGTACCCCGCATTCCAAGACCGCTGGGTGCAAGCCTAAACTGAATATCGCGATCAACTGTCTTCCAACGATCTGTGTCTTCCGTGAAACCAGTGGTTTCAGCAACCGTCTGTGATGTTAGCTTTAATTCTTATGTGCCATTTAGGATAGTTAGGGTTAGATATCGCTAAATCCACGTGATAACTCCTCGAAAGCTTTAAATGTATTTTCGATTGTGATATTTTTTGAAAATGATTGTTTGTATAAATTAAAACTTAGCTGGATAGGTTATAGTGAGCTTTAATGTGATCATAGTATGAGCTTTAATTGTTGTAGGCATATATTATTTATTATTGTAAACCCATTTTACATGAAAAGGAAATGAAAATAAAATAATTGAAATGAATATGTTATCTTTAACTTATATAATACCCTTCTCATACCTTACCAACATAAACACACAACAAATAATTTATTAAAATATAAACAAAAATAGAAACCAAACAACAAATTGATATTACGATTCCTGCAGTAAATTGTAATATCCTGAAAAAGCACAGAAGCATAATTTCAAACATGGAATTCCAATGAGGTATTCGATATTCAAACTGATTGCTTTGTTTTATCGCATTTTAAAAGTGGAATACCAATAAGGTTTGATTTAAAATCAGGTTGTATAAAGCTGGCTGGTTTTGCAGGGAGGTTAAAAAGTAGTTGGACTTGTGGGCGCGCGTCGGCCAAGACCGGTTCGTCCGCACGTGCAGAGCCCGCGGCGCTTGAGCTACTGGCTTTTTAAACGCCGCTTTTTTAGTAAGCCTTACTTTGATAATGACCCTTTATTTGTACACCGAATTGGACAAGCATTGTTATCAGATTGGTAAAGCGTAATTGGTATGGAATTGGAGCTCTAATAAGGGTAATCGGAGATGTAAGACCGTGTTATGGATGGTGGAATTCGAGCGAAATGTTGGCATGCGTGGCGTTTTGGCGGGAAAGCGTGCTGGAATTGTAGAAATATTGATAATACTGAAATACTTGCAAACATTTAAAAAATATTTACATGACTACAGCATATTTGAGTTTGATTATCATAAAGAGTCAAAAAATGCAAAAATTATACGAGTAGTCATTAAAAACGTTGTCAACTAAAAACAATTTGGCAACCAAGTAGCAAACCAATTTCCTACTAAATAACCATTAATTGCACAAAATTAACTTCCAGATATTTACAGTACAGTATTCCCAATATCCAATATATTAGATATTTATAATATTTCAATTATAATTTAATAATATTATCATTCATAATAAAACAATGCAATATATGGAAAGCATAGTCATTATGCACCTAAAATATTTTACCATAACAAAATAATTTAATGAAAAACCTTATACTCATCAAAATCCAAAACCATACATTGCCATAAAAATTGGCCACATTTCGCAATAACTTTCTCAAATAAAGCATACCGTGCAAGTAACCTTGAGATTGCAAAATTAAAAAACGTGTAGCTTGCATGAAATCAACCCCGAACAAGTTTCAACCTGTCGCAGGCTCTACGACCGACATGTCTTTACAAGTTACATGCAAAAGAAACGTAGAGTTGTACAATCTATTGTACGCAACACTATTGTTAGTAGTAAAATGATAACAATAAAAAAATACTATACAAAATGCACGTGCGAAGCTTTCACTGTCTCTGCATGCGATTGATTGTGTTAGGACAATATGTCTCTAGATACAATTAAGTACGTGCATTCAAACATTAAGCATTAAAATGAACGTAAATGGTATACAAAAATACACAGAATTGTATGTATTGTTTCATTCATACCATTTTTGCATGGAATACCAATTATTGGAATTAAAAAAGCACTCCCAGAAATAGTGCCATTTATTTATTACAACCAATAAAAATGCAACCAAGCTCATAAAAGCCATTTGAACAATATTTTAACTCATACAATTTCTTCATAAAATATTAATACATACCTAAATGATAGATTCAATTTTATAAAATCACGGCTATACAAAAATTACGTGCAACATTTAACAAAACAAGTTCTTAAGCCAAATAATTGCAAACAATTAGCAAACTCTTAAAAAAACTATCGAAAAAAGTAAGCCATAACAGAATACACAGTGTAACATATCAGCAATTACAATTACAATATATAATATATAGTAAAACAAGCCACTTAATGTAAATTAATTTGCAATCATGCACAACTGAATAATATTTGGTTATAAATATCAAATCATATATGTATCAAAAATAGCGAATAGGTTTACAAGCAATCAATTTCAATAAGCAAACTTGAACTAGTATACACAATATATGTTAATTTAAGAAATACCCAAAGCCTTCAAATAATCAAACACAAAAACATGCTTATAAATATGCATTATCAGAAACATGCTTATCAAACAGTATAAACCACAATTATTTTAAACATTGTAAAAGCGCGTCATAATAATATGTAAAACGTAATATTGTAATAACATTTTTATAAAGCGTGCCTGCAGACTATACAATGATTGTAGTAAACTGTCAGATATTGATATATTTTGCTGTACAATACACTTGATAAAAAAAGCCTTTGATTCCTGATTTTGGCTTGTCCTGCAATCTGTTCATTTTTATATTCCTATCTTAATAACAGATTATAAATTGACCGAATGACCAATTAAATCCTAATAAAATTATCATTATACAAGTAACATTACACTAATACTAATTCGGAGCTAAGCTCATATTAATTATATGTAACTTGATTAAAGAAGGAAACTATAGGTCTGTTTGTAACAACAATATACGTAGAAACTTAGAAAATGTATGACCGTTTGTTTTCTAAATAAATAAAAATATAAGTACTTTTCCATTGCGGCTATATAATCATTAACATCACAATACATGTTAAATACTCATTCGCATGTGCATGCTTTTATAATGTATGTATACGTTATGCATGACTAATTAAGATCAGACTATTCAAATCTCTCAGCGCTCAGTCGAAAAACAAACAAACATACAACTTAACTAATTAGCTGTACATGTAACATGTGGACACCAAATGATAATAAAAAATGAGGCCAAACTATGACGCATCATCTTTCTAAATGATGAATTAGCAGAACCTAATTTCCTTCTTGTGTTTAGAATAAAAGCACTGTGTAATTTTCTTTTTTTTTAATTAATAAGACAATAATAAATCATTACTGTAAATAATACCTAGTTCTTTCTGTTATCATTTGTATCGCCTTAAATATTCTTCGTAATGAAGTTAGATAATATAAAAATAAAACGTTCTGTTTTATTTTAATAGTATCTAACTTCATTACGAAGAGCTTTCCAAGTTTTTCTTCGTGAGCGTCATTTTCATTCTTTCCCTGCATAAAACGATAACATGTCATCAATACAAATAAATACTCGTTTTACTGCAAAAAGTCTTGTACCCGAAAATGTAATTTTTGTACAATTTAAGTAAATTTCAAAAAGAAATTAACACTATCCCCGTTAAAAACACCGTCATAATACTAGTAAAGCAACATAGGCGTAGACTTCGCGCGAAACGAGAACAAGATATGCTAATCGAGACGCCATTGATTAAAAATTATCTCCAACAGTCCCGCTAGCCGCTCAATTACCCATAATACGTAGGTAGAGATAGCGAACTTGTCCGGCATTAATACCATACACGTTCGAACCGAGCCGTGAGAAATTTCGGCAGATGTACAATTCTTGACGCGGCAACGGTGAGCGCTTATGCTTTTTTTTCCTTCTCGAGTTTAATAATACTGGTCGAGTCTCAGCCCGCGATCGCCGTGACTCATCGACGCATTGTTCGATGCACGTGTATGCGCGCCGGGTTAGAAAGGATTTTTTGCAACCCTTATTTTGGATTCCGCAACTCTTGCAGAATTTGGGTTAAAATTAGACTTTTTTCGGTGCAAATACCGATGGACACGTGCATTATTCATCACAATTGGAATACTGCGCATTGTTACAACACGTGCAAGGGTTTCACTGATTGAAACGCGATATATCGAAAGCGTTATAATTATGATCTATGGCTAATTGAAGATTACGGCGGGCGGCCGTTTAATTAGTTTTCAATTACAGTTGAATTGAGGGTGCCGATGGGAGCCGATAAAAGCAATTAGCTCGGCTTACGTTTCACGCGTTAATATTATGGCCCGGGTTTATTGCATAACATTGATCCGATTAATGACGCCGGCAACTGGTACGGTATGCCTGCATTGCTGTCTAAACTATCGTTAAGTAGCGAAGTTAATTATGGGCAAAAGTTAAAATTGGTTTTAATGTCAAAATTTAAAAAGGTTATGCTAATTGGAATTAGGAGGCCAACTTAACAATTACAAAGCAATTTCAATTAGTACGGATATTAAAATTAACCATATCTTCGTTCATGTTTCTTTTCATATACCTACATAATGTATTGTTCATGGGCAGCCATGAACAATACATTTTAGTTTATTTTTCCTGCCATGACCGGGCGGATCAATGTCACATTTTATTTCTGTCTAACTCAATGAAAATCATGTTGAGACCTTAAACGTCACTCACTCATTGAATTGTATTAGATAAATCATTATTGTCTAATGATTGTATAGTCACATTCAATATGCCTGTAAATGGGCATAGAAACTAGAACAATAGACGGCCGTTACCACCTGTGCAATGAGCTGGAGTGGCAAGAGTGATATCACCTTGTTTATACAGTTGATGAGTTGAGTAGAGTCAACACTTATGTGCGTCAAAGACTTTATAGTTGGCCTTGGTAAAGATTAAGGCCAAGGATTACCAAAACTAAACGAGAATAAAAGATTTTTTTTAAAATAATATTCCATGGCACAAGACATTTCTTTTTTTTTCAACTTAGAATCAACTTTTTAACAAATGGAAGATTCGATTCAGTTTTTACATTTTCGTTTTTAAATGTGGAATCTAAAAGCCATTCCAAATTTTCTTTTATTAATATTACTAGACAATAAGTTTTCAAGGCACTATCACAATTTAATTAACATTGCTATACGCTCCATATCACTAAAACAATTTATACATTAATTATTATAATTATCTTACACGTTTCATAACTAGGTCATTCAAACGTTACCTATTAAAGATATTTCTATCGGTTTTTTACACTTATCAGCCTTCCTTAAATAAACAAACTCAATATTCATGAGTCATTCAAAGAATGGCTGTTGACTACGATTCTCATTTAACAACTGATTAAATTTTGTCTTAATATCAAGTCAACAAATTTTAATACAATTGCGATGAATATTTCTGGTGATTGTATTGTCTGTATTTATTTTTAAACTCTGTACATATTTTCATGAATTTTTAATATTTACGTCAATTCATAGTACACATTTTAAATCACGTGCACGAAAAATCACTCATTTATTTGTACACACCCAATAAGTACACTGTTATTATTGACACAAAATTTCACAACACAGACTTTAAAGCTAACTGTAATTACAACAAATACCGTAACTACTTAATTAAACATGCAATTATCACATTCATTTACACTCATACACTTTTAATTTTGACACATTTGATTTTCACAACACAAACTTTCAAGCAAACTATAATCACAAACTAGTTAATTCTCTACAATACAGAATTTCATTAGCATCAAATACACTTTTTTTTCCACGTTAATTTTCACAGACTTTCTAGCAAACTATAATCACAACAGATACCGTTACTTCCTGATGCACGGTGATAACTGAGCACCCAAATTATATCTCCCTAAAATTTATACAAAAATTACCCCACCTCATCGGCATCTTTCCCACGAATAACAATAGTATAGAATATAGATGCTCTTTGACCTATTTACGGTATTGTCTGCGGAAGTATTGTCTCGCAAAACACTTCCGCGTCCCCCTTCTTATCTGTTTCGCAAGGGCTCGATAGTTCTGCGAGTGCTGGATAGATGGCGCTGTACTAAAATACTCGGATGCGAGTTGCAACTCTCAAGTAATCTTTTAACTTTTGTTATTTTTATATTGTAGACTTTAGTAATAATATGTTCATATGTAGTGTATTATTTGTATTTTTTTTGCCGAATTCGTTTAAATAAATAGTGCCATTACAAAGTTACTTTTAAAAACTTGATGTCCTCTACTAGATGTTCCCGAATAAGCTCCCCTTTCATTAAGAGGATAAAGGTAAAATGATAAGTTTAATAACATTAAATTTTTGAAGGCCATGATTGAGTTAATATGCCTGTTATACCAGATATCGTGGAATTCCTTGCCAGTATGACATTTTATTATTTCATCTAAGAGTTAGGTATCAGTATCATCATCATAATCATCAGCTTATACACTTTTACTAAACGAGCTCAGGACTCACCTACAGTTATTGATATATTAATACATGCAGGCCAAAAGGTTAAAACCATATTCATCAATTACAACATGTTTATACAAGTTATGTCGATTTCTAAATTTAGTCTCCAGTGAACTAACATGGTCCTTGGAAGCATTTAAAAAGATCAAACTATCTAGATAAGAGAAGATCCCGACCTTGACTAATAATAATACCAAGTAAATATTACCACTAAGTAAACAATAAACTAACTGATGCACAATCATGAAAAATATCAACCAAAAAATGACTTATGTTATAATTATGACATAAAATTATTCATTAAAATTTTAACCTCAATTATTCATTAAAAGGGCACAAAATCAAAAGTACGAGCATACTACTATGACATGTAGCGAGCGATGTGATTATGAATGAAAATTCAGCCCAAC
>PQWD01012858.1:0-49449 GCA_019425675.1 Leucinodes orbonalis | reverse complement strand
AAATATAATTTGCTTTATATAATTATTTTGATTACAAATGAATCTGTATTCAACACAATTTTTTTGAAAAGAGTAACTTCTGAGTTTCTTGCTGGTTTAACTAACTCCCGAACCAGTGGTAGCTTCATTTGACATTCATAAGTGTTCTATAAGGACCTAAACTGAATAAACACTTTTCATTTTCATTTTCATCACATAATATTAGTTTGTAAAAACGAACTTTTACTTACACTGGGTCCATTAGATCCTGGAGATTATCAACAAGTTGGATATAGGGGGTACATGGACCAAGCTGGCTGCCGGCATAGGTGGCGTTGCAGGTGCTGGCGTCGGCGCAACTGGTGTCTGCGTCACTAGCGAACTTAGCTGCCCATGTGTTGACAAAATACATTAGCGAATTTAATTTTACTATTTGCATAGTGTTAGTGGTAAATGGCTGTAAAATACCTGTAGGTACCTATCACCTTAGTACTCACTAACTCACCACTAAGAAATGCCATTCCTAGCTCAATTGAGTAAGAATTAGATATCACCGTTTGAGGCATGAATATGTCATACCTACTTTTATTTTGTTCTAGATTTTTACAGGATAAAACTTTTAAGAAAATATAAATAATTAAAATTATTGATATTTTCTTAATATTATTTTTTAATTACTTACCGACACGTATTGCCAACCAGAGTTTACTTTCACTAGTAAGGCTTGTTCTTCTACAACGTAAGCCAATGAACCGACCGGACTAGATGATGCTAACTATAACAAACAAATAATAATCATAAGTTTCCAAGGTAAAACGCATACTTTGGTAGACGGTTTCGTAGTAAATCTAAGGTTTGTAACAAGCCAACACATAGACAGTTACGGAAATGAGCCAAACATGAAACAAACAGTCATGAGCAATTCATGATATGATAACGAATGATTCTGGTAGCTCAAATGTGAAAGTATGCATCATTCATGTCATGCGACAACTGTCATCAAGGACTGACAAATTTAGATCCTCCATAACTAGTCCCAATGCATTTTGGACGATTATGAGAACGTTTGATTTGATGTTCCACGGACAGGTGTGATAAATCCATCACCGCTTTGTACTACCTCCAGTAAGTTCTGTTACTTTACAAACCTAAAAGAAGTCTTACCTTTAACAATATTTCAGTAGTTTCGAATACCGCTGCCCCGGGAATCTTGCTGGCATTGGAGTCATCAGCATGAGCGCTGGACGTGTGGCTGTGCGCCGAGTGTGAAAACGATACTAGAAACAATGAATAAATATTTAAAAAATGCACTTCTTAGTGAGGAAGTGAGGTAATTTAACTGTGAGCGTGATCGCTAACACGTACAGGCATTTACAATAACTAGCGGGATCTTGCGCGTTGACGTAACTATAACGCATAAATGTTAATTATTTATCTATGATGCGTATTTTATATCTATGTAAAGACACAGAAATATAACTTAGAAGCAATATCTTTCGGGTCGTGTTTGGGTATTGGGTATATTAAATAATACTTAACTAATACTTCAAACAAGTCGATAATGTTGCGTACTTACCTCTGTCCTTATCTTTTTCTTTAAGGTCCTTTAGTTCTCTAAGAGCTTTTAACTCGTCTAGAGGACTTTTCCCAACTAATCCAGCAGCATTAAGAATTCAGAAATATTATTATGTACCTTTATATATACCGTAACAGAAATTTAAATTTCATTTATGAAAGCTCCTGTTAATAAAAACTAATTGAAAGGCCAATTTATCAACGTCAGAAAAATATCTGTATTCAAAAAAATCTTTTGAGCTGTTATTTTCTACTATCCATATTTCTTTAACCAAATCTTTTCAATCCATTTTGTATCGCAAATTAATTGGGCAAATATCTAGATGACTCACTAGTTGGACTAATCTACGTAGCTGAATACATACCTGGTCTACCATAAAGTTTAGTATTTCCATGTACTGGATATTCTTCATGATAGTTAGAGCCAGGTTCCCTTTAGGTCCAACTACTGATATCCCTGGTGGCCTGCTGGACCGCAGGGCCGGGGGGGCCTGGGTGGCCCGGGAGGCCCAGGAATGTACCGCCAGGTTCAGATGAGCTAGAAGGTCCCGGTGGACCTGGTGGCCCTTGGGTACCAGGCATTCCAGGTATGCCGTCGAAACCACGATCTCCTTTTTCGCTTTAAACTGTATTCAATATATTATTTCAGCGATGTGTTTGATTTTATATAAATATTGGCAAAAATATTACGTATTATTTCTGAATTTAAATAATTTATTAAAATTTATTAGTGAAATATCATTTTTGTTTAAAAGTTAATAAGGATAGCCATAAAATATATTAAACCTATCTGAATCGAGGCTAACAGTTTTAACAACTCAAGTTGTTTCTCAAAATCTATTTCAAATTGAGTACTTTATACACTTCATTCAATTATTCAAATATAGGTAATTAAAAACATTGAATTCTATTACTTACCATTGATACATCAAGGACGTTTACTCCTGGATCACCTTTTTCTCCTTTTGGTCCGGGTAGGCCTGGCACTCCTGGAAGGCCTAGAGCACCTGGTCTTCCCTGTACGGTAAAATAAATTATTAACATTATATGTCATGTTGAAATGTCTACCAAAAAACAAAAAAGCTTTTGTTTCTTACCTTAGCATTCTATTGGAAGCATTAAAAATTATTTTGGTATATTAATAAGAATAAATATAAATTAAGACTGAAGTATCATTTTTAAGTCGAAAATGCTTACCATCCATCCAGGTAAACCGATATCGCCTTTTTCACCAGGCTTGCCTGGTGGGCCTGGTAGGCCTTGTAGGCCTTGTAAACCACGAGTGCCAGCTGGTCCAGGACGACCTCTGCGACCTCTTAACCCGGGTTCACCTTTATCACCCTATAAATTATAGTACATCATTTATTTATACGATTTTTTTATTACCTTTAGTGAACGAGACAGTCAGTTTGTCCACCTGGTGTTAAGTGATACACACGACCACAACAGATACAGTGTAAAGGGAAAATTCATTTAGTAATTATTTTCTGTCAACAACGCCCGGCACCCGTTCTCGAGACGATAGATGTTTGATCTCTTATAAACCCGTAATTTTACTTACCGAAACAGTCAGTGCCCTAATCCCGAAAAAAAATAATTCAAAGTACTTCTATTTCACGGTACGATATTTGGGGCTACGGTGGTATATACCTTGAGGACTCGATACCGAGTCAAAACACCAAGTAATCTGCTGTTAAATAACTATTTCGTTTTTAATCAAACACCACGGTACGGAAGGTATGATATGTAAAGCTAAATATAAAATCCCTAGTTTGATTGCACATCAAAGTTTAAAATGTAAGGTGACAAATTAGTCATCACCACAGCTATGTAAGTAATTGAAATATTTATTATGTATTTTTATTTGTTTTGACGTTCTGAGTGCTTATACTAAACCTGAATTAAATAAATTTTGGTAATGACATGTCCACTGCCCATTGTTGGACGTGGCTACCCTGAAGACTCTTCTAATGATCGGTTTTCGGCCCTTAACCTACCACAAGGGTCTGTTGACTTAAGCCGGAAGTTGATTAGAATTGATTAGGATTTTCTTATACTAAGTGAGAAGAGGTGATATACATACCTTGATAGTTAATGTCAGAACCGGTTGATGTAATACTAATGGCCCAGGGGGACCTCTCTCTCCTCTTTCTCCTTTTAGGCCGGGAGCTCCTGGTGGCCCAGCTATACCGGGAAGGCCTGAAGGTCCTATGTCGCCTCTATCACCAAGCTTCCGTCTTTTCCAGGAAATCCGGAGTTCCATCATTTCCTCTGCTGCCCTTTTCACCCTGATGAAATTATTCATATAACAGAAAAACACAAAAATATACAATCAAATTACTTTTTGTATATTTTTAAAGGAATATACTTTACCTTTTCCCCTTTATCACCTTTAGATCCAGGTAACGATACACGACCTGAAAGCAGTTAAATAGTGGTAGATAATTAAAGAACTTTATGTAAGTTATTTTAGTTCTTTAAAGTAAGCAGAAAAAGGAACATTTATAAATTTTATCACGTGGAACTTCTCCAGATGAACGTAATACAGAGATTGTGTTTCATGCAAATAAAATGATGAATTTACCTCATTGCTTAAATGTAACACACTGACTTGCATCCTTTTCACACCCCGATTAAAAAGGTGACCTTACTGATTGTTCAATGGACTTACCCGTCGCCAAAAATTCAGGTCCATCAGAGGTGTACATTCCTGTCGATAAAGCTGGAGGACCAGGAGGTCCAGGAACGCCTTGTTCCCCTAAAATAAATTTTTTTCATGTAGTACATACAAGACAAAATCTAAAAAAGGAGGTGTTCATAAGTTACTGTCTTTAGTCACCCCACTGACCTTTTTCTCCTTTTTCAGCAGGTCTACCATTAGCTCCCGGAATACCTGGTCTGCCATCAAGACCTGGGTTTCCTTGATCACCCTTAAAGCCTCGATCACCTTGTGGGCCTGGATGTCCCTGCAATATTTTTCAATTATTCATTATTATAACACCTAGATATGTAACTTCAATTTTTCACAACTATAATTACTTACACGATCACCTTTAGGACCATGTTGACCAGGCGGACCTCTTTCTCCTTTGTGTCCCGGGAAACCACGCTCTCCCATTGGGCCTATAGGACCTGGTTGCCCTGCATCACCTTTAGGCCCCGGAGCGCCTGGTCTTCCAATAGCTCCTCCATAAGAACCAATAATTGATTCCTTAAAAAAATATTAATTTCATCGTCGTCATCAGCTCATTAAACGTCCCCACCGAGAGGCACGAGCCTACCCGTATAGGGTGTGATTAGGCCTTAGTCGTCCACGCGGGCCCAGTGCGGATTGGACGACTTCACACACAACCTTCGAATATCTTCGTAGGCGTGCATGAAGGATTCCTCACGATGTTTTCCTTCACCGTAAGCGCGTCGGATAACGTACATATTTTTTCGAAAATTCGAAAACACATTGGTACGTGTCGGGATTTGAACCTCAGCCCTCCTGGTAGGAAGGCGACAGTCCACATCACTGAGCCACCGACGCTCTTATCTCTTATCGACTTCATTACATAGTACTTCGTAAAATAAGTGCATTAATGTGTTGTTAGAGAATAATCAATAAGAATAAATAAAATAATTAGGGTAAAACCTTGTGAACACGACAGTGTGTACAGAAATAAAATTTGACGTGTGTACAATTTTAGCTTACTGTTTATTGAATAGTTTTCTTCGTTTATCTATTGTTAAAAAAGACTGCTTCAGAAAACGTGACTTCATTAAACTGATTCCCGTACAAAAGAAACTTTCTTCGGTGACGTTTCAGATAAATTTCCTTATCAAGCCCATCGTCGATATAAATCAAGACTGAAGGTTGAGCAGCCACTTTCACACTTTAGCAAAGTTATTCAAACTGTTTGTTCGCTAAAGGCGCAATCGTTTCTCCAAAAGGCCATTCTTTTCAGTTGCAAACAAACTGACTTTCAATGAAGGGATAATCGAGTCAAAACATCTTCCTGCATCCTGTTACTGACAACTTGAAAAGTGAATTGATATACCTTTTATGTTTAATATTATTTTGGAGAGCTTAGAGTATGATCCTATTTCTACCATAACTATGTTTTGTTAGTCACATGTAAAAATATGTATATGAATGTAATGCCCTGTCACTTACCTTGTATATTGGTCTAGGTTTCCAGTTCGACTAAATAAATGGAAATCGCATGAAATAAAAAAAAACAATATTAGGCAATAAGTACGAACTAAGATGTGTATTATTTTATGTTTAAAGCATAATTGTTCATGAGTATTCTAACTACATTCTTTATTAGGTCATACTTTTAAAATTTTATACTGGGGAGTTTAAAGATCTAGGGTATTAGCATGGAAAAGTCATAATGTATGTAATTGTAATTGTTTTTGTTAAAAATATGTGCTTTGGTAAAATATTCATGATAACGTACTTTCTTATTTTTAACTGAGAGCGCAACACATTTTTGGGCCATAGAAACAATAGCAATGGCACTACAGCTATATACTTGTACTATTACGATTTCGTAAACAAAATATATTTTTCATAGTGATGTGTTATTGCTATGATGATTATACTTACGGAACGCGAATTAAAACATGTATAAAGAGCATTAATGTAAAATGTTGATCGATGACACACTAAATTTGGGAAAATGACTTATATTTCGCTCTAATATTAAGCAAATACTAAATAACATTGACATCAGATTCTGTAGAGCTATCAATATTAAAAGAGTTTTGATTAAAAAGCATTTACTTACATCAAAATTGCTGTAGTCAGAGGATCCCGGAGGGCCGGGAGGGCCTGGAGGGCCCGGACCGCCTGGCCTGCCATCGACTCCCGCTTCACCTTTAGGCCCAGGTAAACCTTCCGGACCCCGAGGCCCGATCTCCACGATCCCTTTTTCACCTCGCGGGCCAACATGACCTCGCTCACCGGGCATGCCTGGTTGACCCTGATAATACAAAATGAAAACCCGTGCTGTCATAACAGCAATATGCTTTAAACGGCCCCTGACATTCACAAACACAACAGGTTTTCTATAATATTTCTGAAAAACAGGTACTAAAAATGTTATTGTATGTGCAACTACGAACAAAATGAACACGTCAGGAAAAAACACTTAACTTTACCAAACTATAATATATCAAGAATTGTTTTTGATATTTTTAATATGCATACATAACCAGGTCCGATTCCCTGTTAAAACAAACAGATTTAGCCTTTATTAAACCACTACAATAAGGACAACAATTGAACTAACGAGGATGATAAAGATCGTGGAAATGTAAAGATAATAATTACTTTATTCTTACGATATATATGTAGTAATATTTACCGCGATTCCTGGTGGTCCTGTCCGTCCATCAGCCCCCATTAGGCCCGGCGGGCCTGGCGGTCCTTGAAGCTCCGGCGCTATTTGCAACAGCGAGAGAATTGTGCTCGAGTTACACCCACACTGCCCCAGCGATGCGTAATTTTCTCCAAATATTTGCTGAAATAAGAAATAATGTTTATTTATTTATCAACTAGATTTACATTTTCACATGGTACACATTTTATGCTTCAAGAAGTTGTTCTTAAAGTAATCTTTTTTATGGGTGATAACGGCATGTATTCACATGTATTGAAATGGATTCCTCAATCACTTGTTTATATCATTTTTAATTAATAATTATTTAATAAGACTTCAACTCAGATAAATAAAAGTTCAAAACGTTATAAAAGTAACAAACAATTACGTTAAATAATAATATATTTTAATTTATCTACATTACTGACCTTGACATGATTTTTCTAATAATCCACAGAGGCATGACAAATAAACGTTTCAATCAATTATTATTAGCAGAGACAATGTACACACAGGCAGGCAGATTCGACTAAATAAAGAACGACTTTTATCATCTTACCTACGATCCTACGAATCAGGTATTTAAGCCTCGCAAGAAAATTATAAAGATAGTAAAACGTAAACTTAACACTGTTACTCCACTTAAAAACCAAGCTAGCAAATCCAATGAATTGACATGAAATCGACTGTTGGAAACGTGCCATAACAAACTGTGTTACCGGGGTGGACAGATTCGTACCCATTCGAGGATTTGATCAGAAAAGTCAATATTGCAAAGGGAAATAGCTCTACAGAGCACTACAGATGTGTATTGTCATTCGCAAAGAAAGAATGTTTTTGTGAAAAATTTTATAAAGCACACTGTTTCAAATTTTCAAATTATAAACTAGGTATATTATTATTCTTCTATGTACTCTTATATTAATGTCGGCACCACTTTATGGAAAATATTGCGGTTTGCATACCTTCAAGTATTTATTTTTAGTTAAAAGAATAAAGAACATGTAGGTTTGAACACATCACAATACAATTAAAAGGTGTCAAGGGTCATCCAGGTCACTGTATCAAAAGTAGAAAAAATATGTAAACTGGAAACCGTTCATAAAATTTGATCGTAGAAAATTCAACTAGACTGCAATTTCCAAAAGAACCATCTAGAATTAATAATGATCATAGAAAAATCACAAATACTCCTAGTAAATTGGTGCAATATGTCAATGATATTATGTATTTAAAGGTAGATACGCCACCTGTGCCTCAAAAACGAACCGCCAAAGAGAATACAGTTGTAGGTAAATGTACGCTCATTCGAAATAAATGTGTATGTCTGCTGTCACTGCACTCAGAATACTTTTTTGTATCTTTTTTCAGTTGTTTTGTGAGCATGTCACGAATATATACTTTTCACATCATTGCAATATGTACGAGTATTATATTGTCATTAAAGTAAGGATACTGTACCGTAACGACAGTATCTTTGAAAGACTGATTCAAATGACTGTGCCGTGTTGCAAAAACTATTTTCAATAGGCTATTCAAGTTCATGTTTGATAGGACGGGTATTGTGGACTCGAGGTAAGCTCAGATAGCATTTGGTGGGTGGTTCAATTTATTAAATATATAATTTTTAAATTAAAAAGTAAGTCTTGAAAAAGGTTAAATAGAAATCATGATGGGTGTGCGACCAGTCAAATACATAGATATTTTAAGGAAATGGCATGATATTACACTATTGACAACCTGGTATTCCACTTATATGTGCCAGTTATTCGTTATTCTATCGTTAATGTTAAGAATCCATACTCACTAGTTCACATAACCGATTTAAGGAACAAGTCATATGTTTTAAATATTTTAAAAATCTACGTTTTGGGACTCATTATTTGAAAGGTACCTCAGCCATATACCGAAGGCAGATAAGAATGCAATTTAAACTTCCCCAAGACTCTTTTCTCGTAAGTTGCGGTTTGCAAAATATTCAGAGATATATCTTAATACATCGAAGCCTTTATGGGTATCACTATCTTTTTTTCCACTTGAAATCGTGGTGATTACAGCAAAACCTAACATTTATTAATAAAACTTTATACACCATTAAAAAAAGTATAAGGACAAACTAAATGCCTAGAGGCATTCTCTATCAGTTTAGCACAAGGCCATGCAGAAAATAATAGGTGCTGTACTAAATAATACTTTATAAGAAAGAGACAAATAAGGTTAAAATTAACAAAAATAAAACTATAAAAATATCAGTTCAAAACAAGCATAAAACGACAATATTAATTTAAAATTTAATCCTTATATTTCAAACAATTAAAAATGTATACCTAATATAAACATTGACTATTCGAACGGAAGTAGTCCAAAATTTTACTTTAAAAGAGGCCTTCGTGTAGCCTAATTAAGTAGGAGGCCCTAAGTCCAGTACTGGTTTAAATTTAATGGCTATGAAAGCTTTTTAAGGTCACACTGCGACGAGGATACTATTAGTTAGAAAGTGGACCAATTATACGTTGTATAAAAAATATATATCAAAAACTGAATATTGTTTTCTCAGTTCGTCTTGATTGTTCGATTTTAAGCCCTACATACCCGTAAGCTTGTAACTTAAACCGCTAAACAGATAGGGCGTGTTTGCTAAACAGGGAGGCAGTTGATGCCCGCAGGCTAAATGAGTCCTGCGGTTCAGACTTTGCCGGAGGTATACGGGTTTACTTAGTCCGACGATGTCAGTAAAACACGTTAAAACTTCGGCCCAATTCACATTTGCGGTGTTGGGATGTATCAAAGCTTAGTTTGCTTTGTTCAATGTTCCGATTCGAACTGAAGTCATATCGGAAACCGTTTGAGTTCAAACATTCGGGTTTTGGACTAAACCTTTTCATATGTGGAAAATCTGTTATTATTATCTGAATTGTCATAGCATTTGATAGTCCACTAAATCTTTTAAGTTAATGGTTATAGTCGAACAGTGTTGATGAGTTATTGCACAATGCGAAAGTAAATATATTTTTGCGATTTTCAGTATTAATAATAATAATTGCTCCGCGAGTAAGTTTAAAATGGATATATCGCAATACTTACGTCATCACCTGAACCGGATATTTCAGCTATTGTTGATACACCTGGATCCCAGGTGCCCCAGGTGGGCCTGGGGGGCCTGGAGGGCCTCTTATTGATTCTCCTGGTGGACCCTGAATACAAAAAGTCAAAATAACTTAAATACTCATTCATGTTCATAATTCAAAGGGTGGGAACAAAGGTAAATTGAAACAATTTTTGTAGACCCTGTTGGTAAAATAATATACTATTGAAATTAATGGTTCGTACGTTATTTTTGCATTGCATAAAAGATTTTGATTTAATAAATGAATATCAAAACGAAAAGTGGCTTCAATCGCTTTTAGTGGACCCGAAACGCAAGTTGCGCCATTATTTAACTTTGCATTGGATTTGTTTCTGTTTTGATAGTACTTATACTTAAAATTATTCTCTGATTTTGCATCATAGTATATAATATGCTATCAGTGATAGTATTAGATGGCACACAAACGCAAAGCATTTTCGGTTGTGAGCCATACAATCCAATGATCACTTCGATTACCACTCCACTAATAGGAACGAGTTGTTTCGCCCTGTTTCAATTTTGAAACCAAATGAAAACGTTCGGAATCACTCGTTTCATGCACTCCGCCACTTTCGCTTTGGCAAAAAGAGTAATATTTCACATTGAAAACACATCGCCGTAATGGATCAAAGCGTTCGATGAATATATATTCATGCGAGTGAATATTTACGGGCAAATTTGATTTGGCTCATGCTTAATTAAATGGTGTTTCAGTACTACTTGTCCAGTTGGTGGTACTAGTGGCTGATGGAGGACATTCACTATCTGCAAACACTGTGTTAAGAGCCTCTAATAGCATTTTATCCGGACGTGAGTGGAACGAATGAAACGGTGCTTGATTACTTCATAGTCAAAGATTTTTTGGTGTGTGCGTTTATTTCTGGTCCTTTGTTTGTTTATTAGGTACACAGCTGTCAGTTTCAATGGCTTAAATTAAATCTGATGTTTAGTTTACCAGCAAGCAATAATGTCATCCAAAAGTTAACTATCGTATTTAATTGTACTTTTATCAAATCTTTTAGTTTAGTAATTACATTTTCAACGTGTTGTTTGTTCACTATTGTATTAAATTATCTAGTGTAGTTTTATAATATTTGAAAATTGAATTCGGTAAAAATTAATATTATTATATCAATAAATCATCCATAATTTACCATTGAAAACGTTTTCTAAGCGATGACTAGCGTCCTTCACTCTCTCTGTGACACTCTTTGTTGCAAAGTGGCAGTGGTAACACTTTACAATATAAAAAAGTATGTGCAGGCGAGTTGTCGTCCAATTTTTATATAAAAAAGCATTTATCATATCGTGGTCGTGTCGTGAGTTGTAAAAGTCCTTAAGGGCGGGTGTATGCCGATAAATCGAATGGGCGAACAATGCACAAGCACCCTTTGTGCGAAAACTGCGAGTTATGCGTTACTGATCGCACTTTTGTTCTCGTTTGCGATACCGCGGAAATTAGTCATTCCCGCAGTATTAATTGCCGTTGAATATGGAGCACTGGAATTGATATTGATACGGGAAAAAACGGTTGTATTTTAGATTCGTGACGAGTAAATTTGCTGATTTTATGAAATTGCTGGATTCTAGGTTTGCTCTTTTCATAATGATGATTTTAAATACTAAACACAATCGATGCATAAATAAGGTCATCGTGATTGCGCCCAGAATAAGTATTACTATAATATTTGAAGTTATTAATGGTTTCTTGTAATGATGAAATGGTGACGTGAATCGAGCATATTATGTAAAGGTAATTAAGCCGTTAATCAACCAGCATAGCGTCGAATCCCGGATATAATAAATAAATAAATATCCACTGACATTCACACAGCGCCATCAAGCCCCAAGTTAAGCATGCAGCCTGTAGTATGGGTACTAAATATTTTTTTGGTAAATACATACATATTATACATAGAGAACACCCAGACCATTACAAACAGTCATGTTAAGTTTTAAGTATGTCTTGATTTGTATCACTTCAGCATCAAACAGTAATTCATAGTCTATCATATTCCGTGGTGGTGCCGGAGCCTGACGGCCTGTACAACAAGTATTTAAATACATATCACAGGCATCAGTCTCTCATAAACTAGAAAATGAGTTGTAAACCTTGCGATAAACTTTTGTTTTCCTTAAATTTTTTGTGTTTGGTGAGAAAATAAACTTTTTATGTATAAAAAAAAAAATTCATGCATACAATATTGTACTGCTCGGGGATCGATCCCGGAACCCTTGGTGTTGCTGACGTCTTAACTCGAACACCAACTGGGTCGTCGCAAATATAAAACAGCTTAAGCAAGACAAAAGATATCAATGACTATGAATGAGTACGGAGTATTGTAGGTAGCTAGCCACAATAGTCCTTTTACATTTTCACGAGGAAATTGGCCCAAAAGCCCTTAACTAAAATTAAACAAGAGAGCACCCTTAACGGCCGCTTAAACCTTGACCGAGGTGTTGTTGGGAGTTTATGCTAATATATTACGGATCAATAATATTTAGGCAACATGAAATACTTGTTTTTATCGGTTCATCATCATCAGCTCATTAAACTCCCCACCGAGGGCACGAGCTTACCCGTATAGGGTGATTAGACCTTAGTCGTCCACGCGGGCCCAGTGCGGATTGGACGACTTCACACACAACCTTCGAATCTCTTCGCAGGCGTGCATGAAGCTTTCCTTATGATGTTTTCCTTCACCGTAAGAGCGTCGGATAACGTACATATATTTTGAAAATTCGAAAACACGTGTCGGGATTTGAACCTCAGCCCTCCCGTCCACC
This sequence comes from Leucinodes orbonalis, assembly GCA_019425675.1. Lineage (NCBI taxonomy): Eukaryota > Metazoa > Arthropoda > Insecta > Lepidoptera > Crambidae > Leucinodes > Leucinodes orbonalis. The sequence goes on along the minus strand of PQWD01012858.1, from coordinate 36,609 downwards.
ACCATTGAGCCACCGACGCTCTTTAACGTTTTTTATCGGTTATTACGATACAATAATGTCCAGAGGATAGGGTTGGTTACATTAGAATGACCATTACGTTTTAGTAAATACGAATAATATTTTCATGTATACAAAGTCACGGAAAACCAAGTGTCATGCTGTCATTATCACTATTTCTCATGCTGAAAGATATACCTTGTCTTTGACACGATGGACTTTTACTGGGTGTAGAAAAAAGTGCTTATAGTGCTTAGATTGATGTTATTATAATTGTGGTATTTTGTAATGATGATATATACTATAAAAAAGTAGATAAAATTACAATTTGTGAAAACACAAAATTTTCTAACAATGCTATAGTAGTACTTGCCCTAGGGCCGCGTTCTCCCTTTTCCCCTCTCAGCCGTAGCGGATACCCTGTAAACAGCAAAGAAAATAACATAACGTACACGTACATTTTCACTTAAATAAACAGAAGAAACGCAGATCGAAACTAAATGCTTATACTATTTTGGCTGGGTTAGTATTGCTTATTACTGACACATTTTATACATGATAATCAAAAAATAGGTAATATCAGTCTCTAATGTTTGGATAATAGTTCCATTACTTTTACATTTAAATCCGACACGTACCAATGTGTTTTCGAATTTCGAAAAATTGTACGTTATCCGACGCTCTTACGGTGAAGGAAAACATCGTGAGGAAACCTTCATGCACGTCTGCGAAGAGATTCGAAGTTGTGTGTGAAGTCGCCAATCCGCACTGGGCCCGCGTGGACGACTAAGGCCTAATCACCGATACGAGTAGGCTCGTGCCCCTCGGTGGGGACGTTTAATGAGCTGATGATGATGATGATGAATCATAAATAGGTAATATCAGTCTCTAATGTTTGGATAATAGTTCACATTACTACATTTAAAAAACCCGGCATAGTTGTAACTACGGCTCAGCCCGCAGACTGTAACAATGCCATGATCTCATAAGGCTGTCGTGTTCGCTTCTTCCCAGGTATGTATAGGGTTGCTAAAAAGCCTAATATTCCGTGCCATTATCATTAAACCTACTCAACTCATATTCTAAGTAATAAAATTTCAGTAATGGCCAATGAAGCCTAAACAAAACACGCAATGTGTTTTCATTTAGTGCAACACCATAGAGATCATAAAACGAGAGTCCAGTAAGGATTAAAAAAAAGAGTAGGAAGTCAATTATTATTAAATATCTGCGTATGTAAAAGTCATAACAAAAATGCATAGCCATTGAAACCTCAGAGCTAAATTATGGACTCACACACATTACATTAAAATCACATACTTATTCAGCTTTTGTATTTTTATAAAATTATTCATATGCTTCATCAGTGATCAATGTGATCATAAATAATAAAATGAAGATAAGCTAAGTTGATTCACGGACACATCCTTAGTTGAATAATAAATGTTCGTAATTTGAATATCTTTATTATACACAACAATTAAATTTAAAAATCACATACCATCTAAACCTGGCGGCGGTGGTGGGAACGGTGGTATAGTCCCATAGCGTCCTGAGCCTTCAGAATCTCCTTCCTCTTGATCTACCTGTTTACAATGTTGACACATTAATTAATGCTTATATAAATTGTTTATAATTCGAATACGGATTTAATGCTAAAACTTTAAGTAATAGAATTACAAAAACTGGAAACGTTATTGGCAAAACCCTACACGTAAAAAGTCCGGTCCTCTGTACATAGTACTCATGCAGGAATCATGAATTAAACACTACTCGTGTAGTGAGTTAATATTTAATTCATGATTAACTTTTTATTCGTATGTTTTTTGAGCTTTCTAAATATTAACATCTATACAAAAAATGTATATCTTTATACGGTGATCATTAAGAGACCCGGATCATCACACTTTATATATGTCTATTCTATCATATGCAGTCGTTATACTTACAAGAACCATAAGGTGAGCATACCAGCCACTCTTATAAATATTTAAAAGCTATGGTTAAATTTAACACTGGATATGTAGACTGCAATTAATTGGAATCGATACATAGATTTTTAACAATACATACCTAATATATTGTTAGATTGTAACAATAATATGTGGAATTGTAAGTATTATTACGAATCGACGAAAAAAATGGGTTCCGTATTTTTAAAGGTCACATGGAAACATTCTATTTTCGTATCATGTTAATTTAGAAGTTTGTTAACTGGCCTCAATTGTTTGAATGGCTTGTTATCTACTTTCATCTATTTTTACTATGAAAAAATTATACATCGTCCCTTATTTTTGTGAAAACGAGCTTTGAATATTTTTGCGATTCACATAAGAAATATATAATACCTGTATTTATTCTTTTAATTAATTTAGCCCACGCGCACTGTCAACCCTGTTCGCGCTTCGCAATTAATTGCGCGAGCTGGGTCGCAAGTTTAAATATGTACGTGTAGGTATCCGTAATTAGCAACGGTTGCCAACATAAATACAGAAGGATTTGTCTTCTATACATACATAGCACAATGATTTGTCTTTTGGATTTATGTTGATAGCCTTACCAGATTACGCTAGTTCATAACTAACAACCTTTTGTTACGTGTAATTTGGTACATTGTTATGGGTTCAATTTATAAGGCACAGACGGCTTCACTTACGCGCCTGCACAATGGAATCACCTTTTGTTCTATGTACAGGTTTTTATTTATTATATTCCAGTGATCTCAAAAAAAGAATACGGTGCAGTAGCTAACTTGAAAGCATTACCTATTTGGCGAGAGAAAATAAATCGATAGACTGGTGTCGATCTTATACAGCCTGCTTAATTTATTGAGAATTTTGTAACTTTTAATATATTTAGAGGCAGTTGAACTTATCACCTCTTGAAATATTCAAGTAATATTATGTTAGTATTCAACTTCAAGTAGTATTCGCGCTCTAATATTGCTGTATTAGGCTTATTTAGAAATGACATCGTCATTTTCGAAATACAAACATGAATTTTGTTACTGCCAGGACTTGGCAAATAAACAGACCCTGTGACGCCTAAATTTTCAATTCGTACGGTCACAGAATCCACATACAAAGTTGATAGCTAACGCGCTGTGTCAACAGCACTAGGAGAAACATCATAATGTCAATACAAACTAGCCACGGCTTTATATTGTGAATATGAGCGATTTTGAAACGCTAAGTAATAGCGACCTTTGGGAAGAGGTGTGATTTAATAATAATATCAAATGCAGTGGATGCATTTATTCATAATATTAATAGAGGAAAACAATCAGACAGATCGATCACTTGATGGTTAGTCACACCGCCACCCAAGTACACTCGGTACCACAAATTGTAAAAGTCATCTGCGGCCAACAGCAGTAATCAGTTCGAAGAAAAATTCAAAAATTTTTTTTGCCGACCTTTAAACACAGAGAAATATATTATGTACCTAAGAAGGACTGGTTTCTAACCTCCAGTAATTTCCTAACTTTCAGTCACTCGGTGAAACTCAACGCTTCGCGATATTAATTAACATCAAGTAAGCCGTCTGCACGTTTGCTTATTGATAAAAAATAAAGTTAACATTAAGAAGTTATCTTATTTATTGGTTTCGAAACTGTCGACTTATTTCTACTAGCAGCTAAGATTGAGTAACGTCCGTCAATAAATACATATCTGAACACATAATTCATGCCATATTTTAGTAAATTTCTCGCCATCTGTGAAACCCCATCTTGTGATTGCAGCGCAGCGGTCGTTCTACCGTCAACTTTGTTTACAGTATGATCCTGGACGGGGACTGTATGTACATTATCGTGTCGGCGTTCGGGAGATGGAAATCACCGAAGATTTGCTATTTGCTCCACGGCGAGCTCAATCACGAGTTATGAGACCTCATAACGATTTAATGCTCAGATACCACTGATTTTACAACCGTTTTATATGTACTCAATTTAACAATCCCAAGTTTTAGGTTCGTTTTGATTTGATGGTGTTTTAACTTTATGGTATTATTTACTTTTACAGTTTTATACTCAGGCAAATTATTTTCGTAAAAGTTGTCGTGGACTCGCCGTTGAGTACATTACTCGTACTATTTTGCATAAGTACAAACCTTTGCTTGCTATTGTTCTTTGTGTTTAGCTTACGACTCAATTGCCTTCTGGGGAAAAGGTTTATTTTTCATTTTAATTTTAGGGATTCAAACTATTTATTTTTACAAATGTTGAAATAAGATAAACGTAGTAATTAACAAAGTAAAAATTTTCATTAAAAATTAAAATAGTAAATATTGAATTATTATTAAAACTGCTTTCACATAAAATTCATGAGTATTCTTAGCAACAAACAATCAGACTTATTGGTTGGAATCTTGTAACGTTTCGTCAAGTCTCATTATACTTTAAGTCATGTAATATTATTTTAGTATTCAGTTTATTCGCATATAAGCGTACCAAGTGCTATTCTTGTCTCGTATTACTACCATATACGCTTTGATCTTGCTAAGTTATTATTGAAACAATGTCAATTACGTTTAAGATATATGAGAATACGGCCATTAATTTAGCGTTATACATCAGGTCGTTGGCTTCCCAGCTTTAGATGTATTGTCCGATATCACAAGACTTCAGTTCTATAGTAATTGTTACGGCCCTTTGTGTCTGTGAAGCTCGGTAAATGACGCAACCGTTTGATAATTGTTTTTAAAACCTTTTGTGTTTGTGCTATACAAATAACCGTTAAGTGATTAAATTGAATTTGCAGGTGTAACTGTTTTGGGTACATTGGTATCAAATGGAGGATTGTTGCGGAATAAAATAAAAATAAGCATATCGAATTAAGGAGCGCTTAGGTACTTCAGAGGTAAATTAGGTATTTTTTGTTAATTATATCAGAGATTCTTTTATTGGTTGCATGTCGAAAAATATTGTTTTATTAAAAAAAAATACGTGCCGCGCCAGCTATAAGAGCAATGTGTGCGGTGTTCTTTGATTTCACATGTAAGGTTACGAGTTGTGATCATGTCAGAAAATGGCATTCAACGCGTCACTTCATTTCCAAGGCCCTACACACCAGCCAAAACTTGAAAACGTGATACACAGAGATAGGATTGATTTTCCCAAAGTAATTTGAATTAATGCATCGGCATTGCTGAACAGGTTGAAAGGCTACAGGAGGAAGCTCATGGGAGCATCTGGCAAGAGGGACTAAACCGTGTAAAGGAAGGCTTGAAGTGGATCTTTTTTGAGAGCATTTACCGTGGCGTGATTAACAAAGGTCTTTGGTGATGTTCATCGATGGATTTCAGTTAAGGTTCCAGTCGGATCAGGAATATAATTTATGCTAACATTTAAAGGACAATCACAATTGACTTATACCATAGTTAGTGATATTAAGTGTATTAGTTATCATATCTATAATAAGTTAGTGATTAGCTCCGGTGAGTGTAAGCGCACACGCTAGTAAAATAAACTTAATCACCAAAAAATTGTCTATGTCAATCTCGTCTCCGCCGCTGCTTTACCCATTTCCTGTCAAAACGTCGAAAATTGAATATTTCTGTGAAACAAAATAGTGCGTCCTATCAGGTATTTAATTTAAGAAGAAAACGTCAATAGAAAATTAAATTAAATTTGGAACTTACTGAATTTATTGATCAAGTACGAAAAGTTATTTCATTTTTGTGTTTTATGAAAATAAGAGCCAATCATACATTTGATATAGAGTTCCAACGTGACAAATAAAAAGTATTACATGTTTAGGACCTCTGACGAGTTACCCGTATAATGAATTTGGAAAATTTTAACAAGTTCTAATAACAATTTTCAAAAATGTTTCTGTAAGAATGAACATTTTTATAGTTACCTCGAAAGTATTGACACATTGCACCTCTGCCTGGGACGGCGACCCGTACAGCTTGAGTTCTTGAAAGGCACCCTGTACCACAATGAAGATTAACACCTAGTCCAAATAGCTTTCATATTCAATTACCGTTTATCGACCGCTTTTGATGAGTTTCGTGGTACAGGAAAATATTCAAACGCGTGTTGCAGTTGCAGTTAAGTTAAAACACTGTAACACATACTAATTTTAGTATTGAAAAACCAAATAAAAGTAATCAACACTGTTGTATAATATTTTAAATTTATAAAGGTAACATAAAGCTTAAGTTGCGCGAACACCACTCTTTAAAACTCACTCGCCACAGGTACAGCCAGAAAATCAGTTCTCCAATAGTTCCCTTACTACTGCAGTTTATGCTGAGGTTGTACCTGATTGGACACTAGGTTTTTTTTTGTAATAGTAATAAGTTATATATATATATTTTTTATTCACATTTAAATAATGGTTACTTATCTTTGTTTTATTTTTGTATGTTGTGGCCAATAAAAATATTTCTTTTTTTCTTTCTAAAAGACAGAAACATGTCATTTATAACACTAATTTGAATTAATTCTCACAGGGATGACAGAAGTCTTACTGATGCATGTAAAAGTAAATTTAAATTGAGAAGTAATTTCTTGAATTCCAAGAATACTAGAAAAAAGAACGTCGCCATAGCAACGTAATCCGAAGCTATAATGAACAAGGGTGTCGGTCGACGGTGTATTCTGTCACGTCCAATTACAGGCGCGATGAAGATTTTCATTAGAATTCAGTTTAATATGAAAATTTGTGAAAAAGCATATTCAATTTCATGAATGGTAAGTCCATTCAATACCTTTTCTTTATTGCTTCATACACATTTTATAATGAATTTCTTTAAATCAAATTATCTCAAATTTCGTCACATAATCTAAACACTGTCACTAAACGTCGTAAAATAATAAAAATGAATGACGTGCATTTATTAACGTAGTAATATGTACATTAAAGAAAATTTAATCAATTTATAAATGTAACCATCATTTAGTTCCACTTTTCCTTATTGTAACAAAATATTAATTACACCAAATCACTGCGAAGAATTTTGGGGGATATTGTACTGATAAATATAAAGAGATTCTATTCCTAATTATGTTATTATTATTTCCTTCATGATTTTTATTATCGACACAAAAATTTCTTAGTTATCGTTGGAATTACACAGTTCCGAAACTTAGATTTTTCGTATGAATTTAAATGCAGGCAATATAGCATGCGCACTGCACACCCGTCTCAAGATGCGCGTGCGGCGCGGTGCACTAAATTTATCACGGGTTAAGCCGAAGGAAAGCTTTTATTGTCCACTATTATCTGACCTTAAATTCCTTAAAGTTTCTATAGTTCAACAGCTCAGGATATTATGGAGATTTAGAGATACTGCCAACAATCCATAAATTTTAGATCCCTTTGTCCATTGAATGTCAGATGAGACGGTAGTTCCAGTTGTATTGGTAGCATCCAAGCATCGGTGTTTTAATGGATGAATACAATGGAACTATTTTAATCATTTAAAACTACATAAATGGTCAATTTTGCATTTATGTTGTATATAATGTTAGTGTGTAAAAACAGTAAAATAGTTTCCACAAGATTTGTTTATTCTTTCACACTTTACAAGAGAATTCATCAACTGCATGTCTTAATTAATTTGTTGACTTCATATTTATTAAGTAAAGTTATAATACTTAATAAATGGTATATTTACCAGCCCATAACTTTTATTTTTTATTTTATTTTATTAGACATTATCCAATGTTGTGTATATATATACTATTGGTGTACCTTTTTAAATAAATAAATAATCAACAAAAGTATTCATAAAGATGGCGCCACTGCGCCATTTCCGGTTGAATAAATGTTATATTGAGATTATTCGAAATTATTCGTAGGCCATTTGACAACTGAGTTTAATATAATACCTACAGTAATTTAATAAAATATACGAAAAGTTGATAATAACCGGAAGCTTAAAGACCAATTACATTGTCTATAAATCAAAGATGGCGATTTTAAGAGTGTCTCCATCTTTGTTTTTTAGATGTTAGAACATGTTTACGTAAATACATTAGACAATTTACGTTCAAATATTTATGACTAACAATAGATATGAATTAGTTTCTGAGATCAGCTTTGGAAATAACACTTTTATAGATAAAATTGATTGCCGTTCTATATACATTATTTGTGATATATTTGTTACCTCATGTTCGTAAAATAAGCTAAGCTAATTAGTATGCGCTGTATAAAATATGTACGTATTACTGGTACTCAGAGCACAACACATTTACAAAAATCTATTCGATCTGGAAATGTGTAGTACATGGAATAACAGAATATTCTTTTGAAGATATCTTTATCATACTGAGAGTTTTCATTCGAGGCTTACAATATTATCCACAACAAAGGAGATCATTTTTTACAACTCCGTACATTTCTCCATTTAATTAGCAGTAAAAGAACAATAACATCAGACTTGTGTCATTTCATTGGGATTTTTAAAATTCGAACATGCTGTCGTTGAACAATACAGGATTATTGTATTGTTTTAAATACTGCAAGTCTCTCGTGCGGTATTGAATCATTCAATGAATTCAAATATTAAAACTACGTATCGGCGCTCGAAAGAGGTCAATTGTAATTATCAGATATCACTATCGTTTCAATGCACGTTGTTGTGGCCGGCTAAATCGAGCGAAAGTTAGATAAAAGTGCATCGCACCGATAAAATAGAGTTTGAATGGGAATTTATGTGATCGTCTCTAATTTACACCCATATTATCGCCGTCCATTGCGATTTATCAGATATGCATGTCTGATATGTTATGATCCGCAGATAATAGCATAACGTGTAGTTCCTCGTCTGCATGGTCATTTTAATTAGTCTCCTGTCATAACAAATATGCTACTGATATAATTGTGTTTCGGTTTGAGAGAAGCACTGACATTGCTGGACACTGTAAAATAAAACTTTCGGGTTTGCTTGCGGTAAAAGTTACCATACGGTGGCAATGTACCTATGTCTTTACTAAGCCAATGTTCCAAAATCTACTGATGCCAAGTCCTCTTCCAATGACTTTCATCATTTTGATTTCGGAACGTAACCCGCCGCACTGCGAGACGGGAGAGCTTAGTTTCCTATTTTGAAGATGACTTTAGTTGGATTCAAAATGTTGCATTTTGGGTTCATTTACATACCATAAAATCATTAGATATTTGATATGATTTATTTGTATAAACCTTTGAGTTCTAATTAACCAGATGCAATAGATGCACTATGTCCGATATGGCAGTCAAAGTGTTAAGTTCCATCTGCTTGTGAAGTGAAAATTGTATTATCTATACTAATATATAAAGCTGAAGAGTTTGTTTGTTTGAACGCGCTAATCTCAGGAACTATTGGTTCGATTTGAATAATTCTTTCAGTGTTAGATAGCTTATTTATCGAGGAAGGCTATAAGCTACATATCATCACGCTACGAGTAATAAAAGCGGAGCAGTAATGAAAAATGTTTCAAAATCGGGGGTATTTTTTCATACTTGGAGCTTCCGCTGCGTACGCTGCGTAAACGGTTAAAGGTACACAAAAGTCATGTATGAGAGTATTGTTCTCCTTTTAAAGTTCTACAAAAAAGTCCGCAACAGCATATGTCTATCTTTTAAGGTTAGCTCACTATAACATATTTTTTGCTGAAATTGATCCCGAAACCTTTAAAGTTGGAGGGAGGGGAAATCCTATGTATAGTGATAAATGAAAGTACCGTGTTATCCCGAATTTAATGCGAGCGAAGCCGCAGGCAAAAGCTAGTTCATAATAAGTAGGAAACCACAGATTGTCCTTTTTACACAGATGAATAAGAGTAAAGATAATTCTAGTTAATTTAAACATTACGGTTACGGGATGCACTAAACATCTGCTAGAGGAATGTGCAATGTCCTTAAACATTCTGGATCTTAAGGTGATAGTTTTCATTACAGTCTAGGAATCAACGTTCTCAAGTCACTTAACGAGATAGTCTAGCTTTTGACAAAGCACTAAGTTCAATTCACGAGAAACTAGATCTAATTACTGCCGTGTCGGGAGAGAACTCTGTGGGGCTATTTCAAAGCTACTCGTCAAAGCGGGGGTGCACGTATTATGATGTCCTTAATACGAAGCATTGGAAATTCAGAGAAATTACGTTTCACAATTCTCGGGAGATTGCAGCTTTTGGAACTAGAGATAAGAAGACTGTGATGCTTGGTGAAGCTAACGGTGACCGATTTTGAATCTTATTTTATTTTTCTTGATACTTTGGACGCGCGACTATCATGTATGGTCTCCCTCAAATTAAAATTAAATGTTCAAATATTTAAATGGCATCTGCAAATCAAAATTTAAGTAGACTCACAGACGAATAGCAATTGTAATTAATACTTCGACCTCATCTTTGCATGGTTTAAATGTAACGTCTTCAGTACCAAGAAACAGAAGGCGCGAAGGTTTGAAAATAGCATTCTGCAGTTTGATTGATGTGAAGCAACCGATGTTCCAATTTCTCCTACGACGCTGCACCGTATAGACCAGATTAAGCGAACAGACGCCTTGGGAGCTCCACTCGAAGTGCAATACAGACAAGTGTATTTGCTTCTTATACACGATACTTCAATTTACTTTTGATTTATTTTTGTGTGATAGCAAAAAAATAAAGTAAGTTAATATACACAGTACTTTTATTTAGTATATAAATGTTTTTGAACGGCATTTCTATCATTGCAAAACGAAGAACGGCAAAGATAGAAAAATATACTATTCTGCTCCTCTTTAAAACAAAGGTACGATTGATTAGTTTAAGATGACTTTTTAACTTTACATCCATGTAAATTATGTTCAATTAAATCTTGTAAATCGCCATTTTTTTGCGTAGCCATGTTATATGTATATTACATGTATATTGTTGTTTGTTTCTTTGTACAAACGGACTCAAAGTATTATTGCTACAAAATGACACGCATGATACGCAGTAGGTAATAGAGAACGATGTCAATAAAAACATAAAAAAGAAATACTTCAACAATTATGTTGTTTTACAAAAACACCAGTTACCGGTTGTTTTTAATTAAAATACCACGTGCAACACTGAGTTTGCGCCCACCTCGATTTTCATGCCACAAAAGCCAGGACGAAAAGCAACTCCATGCAGTATTTTCTGTCGAGTAGGGTGACCGTAATTTCGTGTGATAGTTTATAACGTGGATATATTTTGTGCATTTATTACTTTGGTGGTGAACATTTACATTGTAATGTTAAATACAGAACAAATTAATCACGGTCCAATAGATAAACATCTTGTTTTAGTTGCGATCGTGTGTATATTAAAAGATTCACCTCCCTATGAAATAACTAATTAATGAAGTTGACTCAAAATGCTTTAATGATGTTAAAAACGTATTTAAATTAAATTTAAGTAAATTTATTTACGCAAATTGAGCCAGGGACTTTTTGTGAAAACCACACATTAATTTAAATAAAAAATTACTTTAACTTAAGATACGTTTCAGTAACGCCCAGTTAATTTAACAATTAATTTAATACAGTTAACTTTCAGTTAATTCCCTTAGGTACTGCACTATTTTCATAAACCAGTTAAATAATGAAATCTATTTTTTCCGATAATGAAGACAAATGTAATTTATATCCAGTTTCATTCTTATACTACTGTTAAAAGAACATCAATCTTAGTGTATCTAAGTTATAAGTTATTACTGCCTCATACATTTCGGGTGCTTTGTTGTAAGCCCATGGGATGCAAAGGCTGAAGCTTTTTCAATGACCTACTCACATTCACATTTTTTTTCATAATAAACTGTCATAAATATATTAACGTAGTTAACTGCTCCGTGATGGCATGAATTTTTTAATATTTTCATGCCAAACCAACGAGACGTTAATTTATACAAATTTTATTCTCAGGAAATACATTTAAAGTAGGTAGCCGTCGCTATGCACATTATGTATGCCGACACCTCCAGTCGCTAACTAGGTTTCGCATGCATTCTCTTTACGGGTACGTAAAGTTGCACTCTCGGCCGGTAGCTTGCAAAAAAATTACGAGTAAAAAGAAGTAAAAAATGATTTCTGAGTTTAGATTATAATTTAAATAGATGCACAATGGCGAAGAAATATCAACTAAAAATGTCCGAGCCGCTTCTTCTTCTTAGCGTATCGATAGCAAAAACAATTAAACTGTAGAAGCCCAAAAACTAGCCACGGCAGCAGCGCTGTCCGCAGCCGACATCAAATCCTGCAGAGAACAGCTACTTGGGCAAGCAGGACACGACATAAGGTGAATCATCGTTTGGGCCGCTCCACAAAGACAGTCCAAATTAAGGCCGGCCGAAAACCCCCATCTGGCCAAATTGTCCCTACTCCGACCTGTCAAAGTCCGAAGCCTATTTAAAGACTTCCAGGTCGGCCAAGACAAATCATAGCCAGGAGGAAGCCTCTCAAAAATGGGAACAAAGGGATTCGGCAAAGTAACCGCCTCACGCCAGAGCTTCAATCTCTCGATTTTAGGATCCATGTACAAAGGCTCGACACACTTGAGAAAACTTTTACGGCTTTTCAACCTATCACGAGCCGCTTGACACATACGTTGACTTATACTTTAATTTATTTATTTTATCTGTGGTTAAAGTTAGTTATATTTATGACATCAAATTATTCATCAAAATAAGGTAACATTGAAAGGGTACAAAATCAAAAGCATGAGCACACTACTGTCACTATTACATGAAGCGAGCGACGTGATTACGAATGAAAATTCTGCCCAACTGACACGATGTTAGTTTATTATTTATCTAAGTTTCTGAGATTACAATCTGGTAAAAATGTTTATTGTTAGAAACCTGTAGGTAAGGATGATTTTGTATTTAAAAAAGCATAGGTCCGTGTTTTAAATTGCTTTACGTTTGTTTTTGCCTGATGGTTTTTTGTGTCTATCACAATTTTTTTCTTTAAGTGTTTGTAAAAGGCTTTTTCAAAAAGTAAGCAATCTTTTGTTCTTTTAATAAAATTAACTGTTGTTATTTATAACAAGTTGTTATTACCTTCAGAGATAGCTATTAAGAATTTTGTTGTTTTGCCTTGAATGCAAGTTTTAAAAAAAATCGCAGTGTTAAAAAATACAACGGATCTTTTGAATTTTTTTCGTATTAGTGAGATTGCATTGACGTTAAATAGAAAAAAGAATCTCATCGAGAATCACATTTACTTTTTCTATGATATCTACATTTTTTAAGTTTCATGTACATGAATAAAATAAACCACATGCAAAAATGTTTCCATAATGACATACGTTAATGCGAGTACTACAATTTCGTTAATTATTCACCTGTTAATAATGTGTAACATAGTGGTAAACCAATAAGTGCTTACGCATTATTAATCACTCCATTCATATAAATTCCTACTGTATTAATCTCGTTTTAATACATTTGAAATCCTTTTACCACCTGTTAATTACCAGCTTTCAATTAAGCGAAAAATATCTTTTCGACGGAGAATTTACTCATTATTTTATGGTAAAATTTTCCTATAAAGTTACAAGATATGCTAGTAAATCATGCAACTATTGAATTAAAACATGTTCTTTATTACCAACCTACCAGGGCTCGATAATTATAGATATAGTTTCAACAAACATTTATTTTTCTTTATTCTTTTTTCGTTTTTATTGGAGTTGAAATATAAATACGGTTAGTCTTGAGGAAATCGATGCGTGTTTTACTACGGATAAGTGTGTGAACAACGGGGGAACTTCCACATTCAACCAGCAGTTTTTCTACCGGTGAATATTTTTTTCTACATTCTACCGAATTGTACTCCATATTGTTCCGGCAAGTTTTTTAATTCCAGATTCAACCGGTCGTCTATTCCACTTTCGACCAGTAGAAAAAATGGGTGCATAAGTACAATGAATGAGATTATTAGGCTTAAGATTCCATTTTTATCATAATAGACCGCAATAAGGTCCATTATATTGTTTCCGATTATTGCTCGATCGATTTTATTTCGTAACTTTTTTATATACGTAAAGCCGCGATATTCACTTTATTGACATCATTTACTATTGACATGAATAAAATGAACGAATTAGAGAAATGATTAAACAAACCTTGGGTCAGGTACCGATAATATGTTGATAATAATAATAAAGACTGTATTTCCCACCGGTAGAAAGTGAAAAAAAAATCTGGTTGGTATAATTGGTAGAAAAACTGCTGGTTGAATGTGGAAGTACCCAATACCGGATATCAAATGGGATGCCACTAAAGATTTATTATTTTGTTTCCTGAGTAGTCAAACGAGCATCCAGTTCACCTGATAATAAATTTCTAGGTCGTAGAGTCGATACTGAGTAATCAAAGTAAGTAAAATGTCGTAAAGATAAATATTTTTGCACACTTTTGGGACCAGAAAAAGTACTCGAGACGACAGATGCTAAAGAGACATTTGTAGTTTCAAGAGTGACGGGCGGAACGGAAAATATAAGATATTCAGGCATGGCATCACCAGTAGAGCTAGTAAAATTACCGGTAAGTTACCTGACATCTGTTGTCAAGAGTGTCGGGAACAGGGCAGCGAACTACAAGTAGTCCCCATTTAATTGCTTTCCGTCAACACTGCACTGTCTTAAGAAATAATCATGTCATGCTAGTTCAAGTTCAAGTATTTAAATAGAATAAAATTATGAACTCATATTTTCAATAATTGTTATTATTATAAAAGCAATAATTTTGTATTATTGAAAATGACGCTAGAAATGCACAATAAGGTAAAAATATCTCTAAAAGGTTGTGACCATTAAAATAACTTAACCCTTTTATCGGCTAATGAAAAATGACCGGCTATGTCACTTCGGACCGCGATAATAGAACCCCAATGACGAGTGACCCCGATTCACAAAAATAACGCTAATTTTACTGTGAACATGATTTATTAGGACCCAGCGGATTCGGGCACATCGGATAAGGCCTTTACAATGGGTGTGACATGTAAATAAAATTGATAGCTCGACGGATTTTGGGTATAATATGCGGTTAGATTTTCCGCGACAGCTTTTAGTGCAAAAGTGAATTACAATTATGAGCCGATGTACACGGTTTATAATTAATTTTTCAACCTTGCTTTATTCTTATTAAGCACCTTACTTACTTTATTCTTATTAGGCGCTTTATTTAAACTAACAGTACTAAATAATGGATGAACATACTGGTATATATTTTTTGTAAATATTTCCTTTTTATATACTAGCTGCGCCCGCGACTACGTCGAAGCGATAGTGAATTAATTAACCTAAATTACTGCTTCTGTTTGCCAATGTCGTCAAAATCGGTCCAGCTTTTCCATAGGTTAGCCGAAGGAACTAGATATACTAAATTGACAAATATAAGATTTAATTTAATACATTCATAGTACAAAACGAATAATTAATAAGAATAAATGGAATTATGTTCATATCATAAAAAATTATTGTGTAGTAGTGAAAATAAACAATTATAAATTAAATATCGCGGCCTTCGTTGGACATCCTACCGATGATGGCAGATCTTTTCAGATTGAAAAAACGCAACCATTATCAACCATTTGGCAGGACATGTGAACGCCATTTATTTTATAGGTCGCAAGGCTCTGTGGTGTTCCATCGTAGTTGACTACTTTCGTAACATGAGCTAGGAGTATGGCTCAAAGTAAAGCGGGAGGCGACTTAATTTCTAGACACGCGGTGCAGCCAAATTGAAGTCACAGAACTGGCTATAAACTGTAGGTTACACGAATTGGAGCCACTTTTAACTGCCTTATGATTTTTATTAATAAAAAATAGTTTATTCAACAACGCAAACACATAGATACAAAAAAAAACAAGATGTACAAAACTAATAACTGTTTGTAGTACAAAACAAGGCAAATTGGTTGTGTTATGAACGGGTAACTATAATGTTAGCGATGTGCCAGTATCGCTATTAGTTTGCAATGATGCCTACAATACGCTAGGCCTGTCCCGTATTCATCATCATTTTCCTCTAGTGACTGTTCCAATACAAAAGTGCGATTTCTAGTTAAAATGCTTTTACTGACAGATAATGGGAGTGTGGGTCAAATCCTAAATATTTATATTTTTACTGTTCATACTATGTATGTGTGGCAGTGGGCAGGTCACGTATGTCGCAGAACCGATGACCGTTGGAGCAGACGAGTTCTGGAGTGGAGACCGCGTCTTGGCAAGCGTAGTGTAGGACGACCTCCGGCCCGATGGACCGACGGCTTGCGAAAGGTCGCTGGTGGCAGCTGGATGAGAAAAGCTCGCCCGGGATGTCTGGCGCAAAATGGGGGAGACCTATGTCCAGCAGTGGACTGCAATAGGTTGAAGAGAGAGAGATACTATGTATGTTATTCTTTCGTACAGGCAGATAACGAGCAGACAATATGATTTGTTGGTATTTGAAACTACTAATGGATGCTTAAAATCCAAAGGGCTATTGGACTCAACACAATTTGTTGACTGCCTTTAAAGTCTTTTTTTTTCTTAACTTACATACTTTTTATTTATTGTAAAGATCTTAATAAAAAAAAATTTACTCATTGAATAGTAAAATTGTTTTTTTTTTGTTTTCAGTCTACTGGTCTGCTGTTTATAATAATTTATTTTTATTTGTTGTGTATGTCAATAAAAACGTTTCCTTTCTTTCTTCTTTCAAAGGTCACTGCATTAATTAGCACCCCATAACGTCCTACTGCAGGGAATATGCTATTTGACACAGCATAGGTATGGGAAGTTTGAACCGTAACCCATCACGCGGGCCCTTTGGTGGGTGATCATTGCATTCCTTTGCATTATAAAGCTCTTATAAAGTAGATGGAAAAAAAAATCAGGCAAGTAAACGGGGGATTTAGGCCTGAGTTAACCTCGCTCACTTAGTGAAACTCAATAAAACGCGATACTTTGTAACACTTTGGTTTTCTGTGAGGCTCTGATATCACTCCAGTCGAGCCAGCCCATCTGCTTTACTTTAGTAATCCTTATTTGATAAGGGTATAGAGTGAGATCGAGATTCCGACAGTATAAAATTCCACAACTTAATAAAATAAAATACTAGTCTATTTGGAGATTACATTATTAAAATACACACAATATGTTTTTATAGGATCTTTTATTTACAAGACTTTTTGGTATACTTATGGCAACGAAAAAATAAAAAGAATGCAAAAACGTTTGTTTTTATGACAACATTATTTTTAAGGAATCCTCTTAATATTTGCACCTATTAAGCTAAAGGGTTTTCTAAATTGGCAGTGTACTACTTAATTAGGTTATAAAACCAAATTGTGGCTATTCAAGCAAATTGTTAGGGGCAAGCTTAACACATTTGCCGTGTTTATCTACTTTGATTGGACTTTTGGATTGTTACGGTCCGAATATTGTTGGACATTGGAAAGGGATCGTATTAAATAAGTAGGTCTATAAATATGATTTTAGTGTTACTCGATATTTGCACTTCCTTTTAGTATAAGCTTCTGATTGTTCATTCCATTCATGAACATGATTTATCTCTTCAACCTATTGCAGTCCACTGCTGGACATAGGTCTCCCCCATAAAGGATTTGTAATTTCTTATAATTTTACCTAAATACATTTTAAGGAAGCTCGTAAAGGTCATCTACGTAACTATTGTAATATTATCTAATTTCTCGCTATGACACGTTAAATAGCTGTGACAGAGCTCAATACTAGATCTTGACTTCTTCAAATTACTAGTCAGCAATGTACAATGTTTCTTTTTTCGGGATCACTGGTGTAATAAAGTTCACAGTTGCCACTTAATAGTATGTGGGATGCTACTAATTTATTTTATATCTGTTTATCTTTTTTTTAGTTATGATTTTTGTTTCGTTACCTTTAGAGTATTTGAATTTTTGTTGGATTTCATTGTTGACTAACTACACGCGAACAGGCATATATCCATTGTAAATTTTATAATTATAGTAGTATTGTATAGTTACTATTGTCTTATCCAAAAAAAAAGGGTAAGATCAAGAGTTTCAAAAAATGTTTGTTCAATTACTCACTCTTTCCACGAGTCGGGGAGACGATTTCATTTGACTGTACATCTCAGCTGGTCCAACAGAGCTGTGGTCTCTTCTAGTATCAAAGAGCCCCATAGTAGATGCCACTGCCAGTCCAACCCCAAGAAGAACCAGGAGTACCAAAGAACTGATGCACATTTTCGACTTCGATGACATTACCATCGCCATTTTGCGGCTACTGTGCAGTCAAGACTTTCTCTGATGTTGTCCACTTAGTCACATCTTAATTTTGTCACGTCACTTTCACTGTTTTCTTTTCGTTAAGCTTTTGAAAAAATGCTGGCGATCAAAATCAGGATAAAAGTTTAATAAATACGAATATAATGTTTTTTATAATTAACATTCTATGAAAAGAACGTTGAAATTAAGTCAAATAAATATGTTGTCCCTTAATCCGAACTTATGTTACAAAAGTTTGCGATCGAATAATTACATAATAACTTACATATAATAGTATATTTATAATATATATATGTATATATATTATTGTTATCAATTTATTATTATTCTATTTAAATATTCTTGTGACGTCATCTCGGGAGGTCTCGTCAGAATAACAGTGTTGCTGCAGCGCTTGGCGGTGCAGCAGCTTATGCTGAGGCGGGACCTTTTGACCGTATCATTTTGTCTTTTTCCTATCGTTCTGTGTTTGTATTGTTTAAAATTGTTGCTCTTTTATTTGTTCTCTGTTACGTACTACTTTTTTGTGTAATTTGTTTGATGTACGGTAAATAAATGATTTTTCTTTCTTTCTTTCTTTTCTTACATCTTCGGAAATTTATATTATGATAAAGCAGCTTTGAATAATTTTTAAGATCTATAGAAAAAGGCATCTCGAATTTGCTACTAACATATTTTATAACGGCATCAATATCATAGTAACTATCAGGCAAACATAACAAATACATTGCAAACTTACAAATACATATTCACTTATCATAACCTCGATTATTTACTATCAAAAGCTTACATGAAACGTCGCGTTTTTATCCGGTAATATACATTTGAATACTATATGAGTGCGCGATAAAGATAAAATACAAAATTAAAATGGTCTGTTGCAATTCCAATTCAGATATAACGGCGAGATGCAGCGCGGTGCACCGCATAATAGTACCGAAGTGGACTACGATAAAGCCAACTGACCGTTTGTCAGCTATTTCTATGCAGAGGAATACGATATAAAGAAACTTGAAGGTTTTGATAAATATTTTAGTGAAACAGATATTGAAGTTCTTTTCTAACGCAGCCTGCTTTGTTTCTTTTTAAAGCTTGCACATTTGCAAAATTTATTAATGTCAGATTTGGTTGCCAATGATTTCAAATCGTATGAAGTGTTGTTAAGCAGGCTTATACCTTAATGCTTGTTTGAACACCACCTTTGGTCACAAATAATAAAATTACTAGAAACTTAGAGTGCCTGATTTTTAGAAAATGCAATGTCGCTTGAATGGAAGCTAGGGTCATTACACCAGGGGCTTGACCAAGCGGCCCATGGTAATTTTACAATTTGAAATTTTGATCCAATCATGTGAAATGTAGCCAAGATGATCATATAAAGTTATCGCTGTAAAAAATATGTCAGATCACATGTATCACCCACACTTATTACCCACTTAGAACCGATACTTATTACATATGATATGTAGAATTTGTTGAAGTAAGGGTCGGTAGAGTCAGGCCGTATAGATTCAGAAGCTTGGCTCTACATGAGACCAGTTAGTTATCTTTCTTAAAGCGCAAAATTTAAGTGGTCGTTTCAATCAGTTTTTGGTGGGATTCCAATTCTTTTTTTAAGTTCCTTGGCAGTTGAATTTGTTAGTAATTTAGTTACTAAGCTGACATACCAAATTTCAGCTTTCTAGCACATCAGGAAATAGTAAAATATTTTGATAATCACCAGTGTGTCAGTGACGAAATCGGCGTATTTTACATATCAATAAAAAAAGAAGCATTGGACCTATTCAATTGAGACTTTGTATGTTTAATGAGTGTAGTATCGATATTATATCCTGAGAATATGAACTATCTGGTACATCAGAAACAAACCAATAGTTAGTGCCCTAGCACTTCGTTCGGCTTGTCTTGGCGGGGCACAACCGTGGTTTGAGATCCTATACTTATATTGGTATGTATCAAGATTTTAAACTATCCGTTGAATCTCTTAGCGTATTTTATCAGTTTCTTAAATTATTCTAAATAGTAGCACCTAACACCTCATGAAATGATAATGTTTAGATCATTAAATTAAATTTACGAGAAAAATAGAAATAAATACTTTAACCTCGCAACTGAAAATTAAAATCAACATTTAGTATCACACAAAATAGAGGGAATTACGGTGGTAACAGCTGACAATGGTGCAATTAGGCACATTGTGATGCGGCATCCGTAGAGAGCACTTAAAGCTGGATTTCAGTTATGTAATAATCCGGCAAAAATGGTATCAAAGCGGCTCCAGAAGTTGCGAAGTGGCCAAAGGCGTCGGCGATGGGACTCAAAGCACAGTTTCAGTTACCAGTTCCGGACCACCGCTTTGTATGAAGTTTTAGTGCTTTTAGTATTCTATTCTTTAACCCAAATTGCATTTAATGTTGGCGAAATAATATTATGAAACCAACTGGAATTTTAATTGCGAGGTGGACCAAATGTGTTTCGGTTCAAATTGTTATCATGTGTAAGGTTAGGTTCGCAAGCAATGTAATAGGCTGTCATGCGATGCGACCATTTTGAATCAAAACATTTTAAATTATATTTTCATGTCGGTAAAGCGGTAACAATTATCAAGTACAGGTATTTATACAATATTTATTAGGTATTTTTTGCAAGTTATACCCCGACTGAATATCGTATGAAAAAAATATTGTGAAGTTGATGAATTTATACTATTCATGTACCTTTCAGTTTTCTTAATTTTCTTGAATGTTTTGATTTGTTTTTGACATCATGACTAAATTTTGCATCTTTGCGGTTGTTTTATTTTTATGAAATATATGTTTATTTAAATAAATGATAATATTACTTCCATGCTTAGTTTAGATCAATTGACACATTCATAATTTATATTTAAAAAATTGATAGGCTGTAAAAGCGCGACACTGATTTTATTTTTATTTATTTATTTAATTCTTTATTGTACACTGAAATACACAAAAAAAAAAAAAAAAGAAAAGAAAAAGAGAGTATAATGGGCGGCCTTATTGCACATGGCAATTTCTTCCAGGCAAGCTTTTTGTTTGCAACTTAAATATTAACCACAGATGAACTGCGTAACTGGCACAAAACAAAAAAAAATCCTAACGGATTCTAATTAGGGTCCACTATTCAATTCCTTTCAATTAAAAATAACCTTCTAATTTCAAACTGTTCACATTTCTTTTGCCTTCACTCGGCACGCGCTCTGCAGGCTCACTCACAACTAAGATCTGGACGCATCAGCTGTTCCCGAGTCGATAACACTGGCGTCGTCTAGTCTCCGATGCTGACCCCATTATCAGAGGCCTACTTTATTTATATCACCAGGGTGCGCGAAGTTATGCGATCTTCAGACGATTTCCCATTTCCTAGCTTGGCCTTGCGGTGAAACCACCTCAACAATGTTCTGCGTCTAATGTCCGATTGAATAATTCATTTTAAAGTTTAAGTAGTGAAATTATTATTCGTACAAATATAATTTTATTAAAATAAAACTTAGAACGGTTAGTAACTTCCAGATTCTAAAATTTTGTTTTAATTTCTTATCATTACAACATCACTAATACTGAAAACTTGATTAGCACTTGTATAAAATTTATTGTATTAAATTCATGTTAAAGATAATGTATCTCATTAATAACCATAAATTATGTAATAGACCATATATTATAAAATTAATTACGTTAATTTCTATATCCTTGATTTTAACTTGGCTTTTGACCTCTGAAGTTAAGATTAGAAGAATACCACACAATTGTCCGAAATAGCAAATGCACGCCTTATGCGATTTCCGAACAACTTATAAGCTATCGGCGGAGCCTTCGGGAATCCGGTTGCGAGCATGACGTAATAAAGAAATGTAATAAGTGGTACAATGGAACGCTTTTACATGTACACCTGAAATGTGGAAACATTAAAACTTACTGCCTCTTTTTTTATGACAGATCAATAGTCCACTGCTATATAAATAATGCCATCCCCAATAATTTTCAACATTGGAAGCTCCTGCCATTTAAACGCAGCACTGGTCCAGTCTCTTGCATTATTTGATTGTTACTTCATACAGCAGTCCAGCTAATATATTATTTGTAATTTCATAAATTGATTTGATTTTATTGTGCAAGAAAGACGGTGGTGTTGTAGTTGGGTTAAAAAAATAATATATCTTTAAAGCAAAGTTTAATAAAAAAGAATTGAAGTAATTGCAAAAGGAACTGAAAAGAGGTGCAAGTAAAAAAGTAAGCAAGTAAGATTGATTGCACGGTCTGGTTTGCATTATTTTGTATCATACAATCACCTGGATACGTTTATTTTATTTGATATCACTTGATGGTAATGTTTACTTAAAATATATTTAAACGATCACGTATTTAGAGTAAGCTACCCTTGCTGAAAATTAGAAAATAATATACAAGAAATGAAATGAAAAGTGTTTATTCACTTATGAATGTCAAATGAAGCTACCACTAGAAAGAGCACCAACTAAAACCTGCCTAAAACCTGCGCAAAGATTAAGTTCTTCTTAAAATATTTTTATTTACCTTATTTTACAAGAGCTAACTAAATACACACTTTATATTTATTGCAAGTCGATTTAGTTATTCAAATCGGTTTCTTGGATCAACAGGTGGGCTTTTGTCGGCTAGGCAGGTACTTCGCATATTTCATGAATTTGCGAACAAAGCTATTTACGATGTTTTTTTGCTGGCACGTGTCAAATGTCTATTTTATTGAAGCATATATTTATAGAGCTGTTGAATTTGAATTCTGAGGACTTTACAGAAACAAATTGGGTTTAAAAATCTTAGTGATAGGTTAATTTAAATTGCTATTGAACCGGGCTAAGTCTTAAGTTCCAAACATTATCAGTCTGCGGTACAACAATTGACCAACATGCAATCATGTATTGGGCAAGAGAGGCAGGCTAATGTTTAAACCCTCTTAATTGTTAAAGGAGTCCTAGACTAGGGAATGTAAAATGTCAATAAAATTATCTGGTTTAATTATTGAAATAAATACACACACAATGTCGAGAGTAGTACTACTTTTATAATGACTACCTACTTTTAGTAATTTCCTTCACACTGTTTCTGTCATGGTCAGGCGTATCACTTACTCGTATCACAGGTGAGCGCACTGACCGTCCCGTTCATTATGACATAAAAAGCACAAACTCCAATGATTATGCTGAAACAATAGATTTTCTTATGTTTCCGAATTTTCTTGAAAGCTAACAAAGAATAAATCAGTACCTGCTATTTCTACCCTGTGTTGGGTTACATAAATTAGCAGTACCGGTAAAGTTGCTAACTCTATTGGATTTTAGAAGCCCCAGTAACTTTACCTGCATATGTTGCATCCTTCCAATAACTGAACGAGGCTGCACAGACCTAACAATCAGAGTGCCGAGTAACCGTTCGAAACTTCTCGTTGTTTCAATTATCAGGGGAGACCTAGTCCAGCTAAGGACTACTAGGTATAGTTAAAATGATGATCACCGTAGTGAAGCATGCAGCAGATGAATAACAAGCCAACAATGAATCCATCCAATCTGGTTATACGTACGGATTACGGATGTGTACATCCAATCTGGTAGGTAATACTTACCCACATATGTATGTGTGGTCAATCAAGACTATGCCTATGTCTCGTTGTACTTGGAGCTATTACAGTATAGACGGCTACAGTCATTTTTCAGTTACAACAGTATTGTCGACTGTCTTTTGAATTTTAATTTCTACTAAACTTAGTCATTCTATGTATAGTGAAAGATAGAAGTAATTCAATGAACAAATATAAAACATATAACTGGAAGCTTGAAACGATATTTCATCAATAAATCATAAAAAAATCCCACGATGTGTTTCCTAAATTAATTTTTTGCACAAAATTATAATAAACGCTCAAAAGCGACTCCATAATTTAACCCACTGGAATTTGAATCAAAAGCGCGTTTAAGCTAACAAAGTTGTTTAATCAAACCAAATATCGGAGCATTATGAGAATTCCTTGCATTACACAGTCACGCGTCGTCGATATCTCGGCGTCAACCAGTCTGGGAGTCTGACCTCGTTGTCTCGCATCGTGCTTAAGGATGTGCTAAAAATTGCTTAAAGCGCTGCGTATAAATTAGTACCCAATAGTACATTATAACCTGGACATGGTTTTATTTATTTCAGTTTTCTTTTAATTACAGTCAAATTTTGACTGCCATGTCAGTGTTATTTGTAGGAATTAACTTTCAACACTGTGAGGCACTTGGTGATTTAAAAAAATGAGTTAACTTCTTGGTTCTTCAGACATGGTTGGTAAATCTCAAGTCCCCATTTAATGAGCTTATTTGCACGCTATAAAACACACACATTAATTTACTTATTTATCTATTCATTAAGCATCCATATCGTAAATATATCAAATTTTGTCTAAGATCAACAATGTCTTTGGCAGCAACCAAGCAACTATAAGCATAGAATCGCAATTTTATATTCAGACTGATGATCATAGCCCTGTGTCTTATATTCCGGCCTTTGACCTGACACCACCAACAAATAAAAACAAAATCCTAACAAAATTTTGCCCGTTCATTATCGGAAACAAAGGCTGTTGATCTCAACTCTATAGGCAGATTATGAAGTTCCTAAAAGAAAAAAAAACATCGAGTCGGCAACCGCATCGGGCAGTCGATACACGGCGTCGCCCAGTCTGCGCCGCCGACCTTGTTATCTCTTCGCATTGTGGATACAGATAAAGTAATTTTTACATCGCCCACAGAGATTATATTGTTTTGCACGCAACAAATTGCCCGCTTACGCGGATGCGGAAGATTTTTTCTTGGGAACATGTTTTGCATTTCCACCATTTGTCAGCTGCGTTAAATGTAGAGCAGAATTCGCGGATGAAATATTTTTGTTATTTGTTCAGGCGTGCTCGAGTACTTCATATTACATTTAGTATTCTGTAATAAGATTGCACGATTTCCTTGTACTTACAAGATAAAGAATTTGGTTTTTCATTTCTATTATTTGCAATTGGAAAGAAAAAGTAATAAATTATTTTTGATAAATCAAAAAGGACCTAGTAGTATTTAGCATTTTTATACAATGCAAGGTAAAAGCAATAAACAGAAATAGGCCATATTTTTTTAAAACAAATTAGTTTGTTTCATTCGTAGTAAATTCTGTGAATTTACAAATTTATAAAACTATTTCACTTTTGTTTTCATTTAGTTTTTTTTTTAATAATATGCCCAATTATTATATGATATACACAGGAGCAGTGACACAATTGACTATGCGAAGGAGGACGATTTATCTTTTTTCGAAGATATTGGATATCTATAATATGCAAGCTTTAAGTTTATGTTCAAATAAATTCTTATAATAACATGCTAACATTATTTCTATTTTTTACTAGATTAACAAAATTTAAAAACAAAGTCTGTAGAGCCATTATATGAAAACAAATATTAAAACCAAGGGCTACTAATTAATGACAAAGGTAAACTAAAAATTAGCAAAATTGTGAAAACTTTTAATTATTTACCTAATGTTATGCAT
Source organism: Leucinodes orbonalis (assembly GCA_019425675.1). NCBI lineage: Eukaryota > Metazoa > Arthropoda > Insecta > Lepidoptera > Crambidae > Leucinodes > Leucinodes orbonalis. The sequence continues at coordinate 10,816 of PQWD01012858.1, read as the reverse complement.
GCAAAAAAAAAATAAGTTCAGTTGTTTTAACGAATTGAACCATGTAACATTATGATCATGATATGACCTGTCATTTCGGATACTAATATAGATCCCCTTATGCAAATTCTGATATACACGAAAAGCGGCTTTAACTTGTACCACTATGAACGAAAATGCCTTCTCGTGCTAAGCCTCTCGTCATATTTATATTTTTTACACGTGTAAGGTGATTAAGTATAATTGAATCACTTTAATTTATTGTAAACGTAGGTAGGTAGTGTAAAGGTTTATTAGGTGTACCAAAGTTTCAAAGTATTTAATAAAGTTTCTAACGGCGAAACCGTGCGGAGTTTCAGTTAATATTTACGCCTATTTAGCCTTAAAATGTCGGTTAAAAATATCATGTTTAATACAAATTGTTAAAGAGCAAAAAGATAATAACTTTTGTTTTGATAATGTTTGCCTGATTTATACTCTCATGATTTTTATATAGATGTAATCATATAAAACAACTATATCGAAATACTGATAGCAAAAAATAAAAGTAATATATTTTTTAAGATATTAAAACATAAAGTATGCAAACATAACTTAGCGCATAAAAACAACTTCATCATTATCAGCTTATGACGCCCCACTGCAGGGACAAGGCCTCCCCATACAACATAGCTATGAAGAGATTAAAATCAGCTTGAAAGTGCAAAAAATGTTCTAACACATAAACACCAATGGCGCCAATAGCACGAATTCGCTGTTCCATCACAATCGATCTATTAAAAAAGCCTAAAAACGATCTACCCCGTCCACACTTCTGATTGGTAAACGTCATTCGTAGTCACGTGCTCGTTTTGCTGACGCGACGTTGTATCGCTTAGCGTAGTCGGCTCTACGTCATGTACACGTCACGTCATGTCATCCGATGACGATTCTGACACATGGAAATATGACAGTTTGACTTATATGTACGTAGCTATATCGCGTGCGCGCGGCGCAGCCGACCGATCTAGACTGAGATGAAGTCCACTTCTCACGCCATGCCAAAATATGCTGCCAGGATAAAAACACCATAGCAGGATAAACACGGGCATAAACGTAGAGAAAACAAATGAGTTTTCCTTGCGACGTCGCCGAGTAAAATACGCGTAAGATCCATAATTTCTGCCAAACAAAATAAGAGAATTTGTGATTTCACATAATTTGTCGCTAATGACGTTATATAGCATGATGGATTGGAATATCTGTCTAGAAACTTCACGAAATAAACTTGCGCGAGAATTTATTACAGTTTAGAGAAAAAGCCCAAGTTGTATACCTGTTAAAAACAACTTTGAAAACGATCTGTTTAGACAATTTGTTCGCCGTGAAACCTGCATAAATTATTCAGCTTTTTATTTGAATTCACATAAAACCTCTTTATTTAAATTTCTTGAATAAATAAGCAAAAGTCTTAGTTTATGTATTTAGTTTCTATTTAGCAAATCCACTTTCATACGAATTATTAAGGTACTACGAATAGACTGGATGCCATTCTGGACACATACAACACTGCTATTCTCAAAACTACGCAGTAAAGTAATGCCACATGTTTATTTCATTAAAAAATAGGTATTTTTTAGAATAAACTGAATTTTAATAAAAAAGCTTGATAAAAAATCTGTCAACATTGGAGTACAGATATTAGATTTTAGCTTTTGAATAAGGTTTTCAAGGTGATATGACGCATTGATATTGAGTAGCAATATTCATATCTAAGCCTGCAAGTAAAATATTACACTCCAGGCATGACATGGGTTTGAAAAGTAATATTCGTACAAGTCATTATTGAAGAACATTCCAGAATTTTGCTTATATGATAATAATAATTATGCATTTCATAGGTGACAAATATTAAAAGCAATATACTAAGCAATATTTTTATTATTGGATTTGAAAATTGTTATTCAATTTAAAGGACCTTCAATGCATTAAAGAAGTAACATGAAGAAATGAATCTATAAAAGGTTACTATAATTCGAAATCTTTGTCCTATTATTTTGTAATATTTGTATTTCGATGTGCATAATTGCTTCTTGTACACAGGCCCACTGGTGCACAGGCGTAGCCCAGATCCGCAGGGAGACTATCGGCTCACCGGTAACAGTCGCGGATGCCCTGAGGAGACCGGGAAGACTTATCTGCTTTTGGAGGGAGGTGGGCTGGCTGGAATGACCAGAAGGCCGCCATGGCTCACGCACAATGGTCCACTTTACGGACTAAGTGCGGAAACCAACCCCGTAACATAGAACATTGCTTCTTGTAAGCCTAAATTGAATAAATGGACCAGCTTCCAGCAGCGAAGATACGTATGTCACCGTCGTTTACGGATACGTACGTCGATGTACGATTTGTATCATCAAGGGTACTTACAACTCATCATACTATCTGATGGTGCAGATGCTCTGAAGTATATTTCATTACCATTTAGACAATTTATATAAGTACTACTGGGGATCAATCGGTGTTATTTGTACTTATTATTATTTTGTTTCGTACTTCATGCAACAGTTCTGCAATTGGGAGGGAAATTAACTGCTATTCTATGGTAATGAGTAATGTCGATACTGTTAATTTCACAATTCTTTTTTAATGACAGTTTAAAAAAAACCTCTGTTATTGTCGGATAACTATGGATGTAACATGAAATCAGTGAGCAACGTAAATAATATATTTCAAAAGCTTAACTTCATTTCGATTAAAGGGTGGCAACCTAGGTGGCAACGGTCGAGATAACCGTCACGGGTATGCTTACCCGTGACGGTTATCTCGACCGGTGTTTCTAATAAACGTCATTCGGCATTCTTGTTACAACTCATTACTTGACAAAGAGGCGGGCATGCGTCGGCGAAATTACTGTTATACAGTACCTGAGTGATATAAGTGAGAAGTTCGAAAATCAAAAATTCGTGCTTAAAATAATTTAAAAATTAATACTAAACTACTCTAGAGAACAAATTTATTGCCGACCAGGGTTTTAGGCACGTCATTAGTGCATCTACTGACACTAATATCTAGATGTAATGTCAAGCCGCTGTCTCCACTGTAGGTTCTAATCCTACGTCCATCACTTTCGCGGTATGCTTAGTTCGTTAGCTGTTAACACATTTTCATGTTTATTTAATAGATCATACAATATTTACAATTCCTCTCAAGGTTTCATTGATACAACATTTTAGATAAAAGTCCTCAGTTAAATCCAACTTAGATTAACGCTGCGTAGGCCGAGAAAGAAAAGTACAACAACAACAATAAATGAATTACTAAGGTCCGTTCTAACCTACTTGTCTTCAATGTTGTTTTTGAATTACACTGTAGTAAGGCAGACGCATTGCAGCTTTTGGCACTGGTTTTCTACCGGGCAGATTTAGTTCATTGTTCTTCAGATTTAACTATTGAACTTAAATTTAAGTATATTACTTGTATACTCTGGTTCGTTACACATAGTTATACGAGTATAACTATGTCATCATTCGTGTGTAAGTATGTTTGTATGTCCATATGTGTTCGTGCGAATATTCGTTGTCTGCGTTTGCGCTCTTACTAATATTTTAAAAACATATAAATATAAATATTTTTGCCTGTCTATTTATTATACTATATTCCTTATATTACTTCGCATTTCAGTTTTTTTTTTCATATTCTATCTGTGTGAACAAGATCATACTTTTGTATACCAAAAGTCTCGGATAGTACCTTGCAAAATGAAAGTCAGAGTTTATGTAAAAACCAAGCTAATTCTTTATTAGCCGTCTGCAGGTGAGGTTAGATCGGAGTGGGAAATCTCGTGTCGAAGGCCAAAATCTATTTTGGTTTAGTGAACCAGTAGTAGTAAGTAGGAATTTTAAAACTGTTTATGTACAGATTCTAAATACCTCTGGTCTTGCAGTCGCTCATTGACGGCAGTATCATCGATCATCACACCTGATGTCTGTCAAACCTAGGTTTACAATGTCTAGTCATTTAAATAGCCATTATATTCCATTCCCAAAAAACTCCTAGTCTGCAGGAGTAGGCACCTTTTAACTATTAATTTTGACTCAAACTATCTTCCTAATCTTTTATTACTTTATACTTTTGAACTTTCAATATTATACTCGTTATCAAACTGCAAATTATCAACAATATGGTTGCAGATTGCACCTACTTAATGTAAAAAAATTGTAACTGTAAAATTGTAACTTGTTTTATCACAACTAATTCTGATACTAACGATGTTATAGTTAATATGATGTATTAATATCCGTAAGTTAGTTCTTGCTCAGCCACTCTGAGATTAACTTGGTCGCGTTTAATAGCTCCTTGTTATGCATATAACTTTAACCAACTAGTTCCCCGATTTGGAGTATGTGTGAAATGCAATAATCGTTGTAATAAATTTGATATTGATGTTGTAATATATGAATATTGACTAGCTATATAGACTTGATCAAGTTTTCCGATCTGTTAAAACGAATTGTTTTCAATGTGGCATAAATTATGGCGCTTATATTATACCTTCTATGAAATTTAAAATACCACTGGTATTGAGAAGTTTCTAGTGATCATTTTTTTGTTCAACATGAGCATACTGTTCATCTGATGGTAAGTGACATAGCCGCCCATAATTTGCCAGACCACAGGTCTCAGCTCTAAGATTTATTTGTAATCCCAGTCATCATACCAAGTCTATAAAACCACCTGAACATAGCAAGCAATGTCAAGCTTACTTGTCTGTTAAATTCGCTATAGTGTAAATTAAAGCTGAATCTAATAATATAATAGTAGTTTAAAATTTTAAAAAAAAACACAACAATTCATAGACAATAACTTTTGAGAAAAGATAGCGACTGCGAACAACCTAAGTAACTTATCGCATACCTTTGCGTCATTTGCGGTCCAGATATCCCGGGCTTCGCATTCCTCATTGGCATTTACCAGCGATTTATTCAATCGTATACATACTATACTGTAAGCTATATTTGATTACTGAATTTGATGACGAGGATTTTCTAAATTATTATAATATACGAAACATGTTATTTAATATTACATTGTTATTTTTAAAGGACAGCATTGATCTTTGGTAATGCAAATTTTTCAAATAATTTGTAATTATAATCATCAACAAACACCTGCATTTTGAAAAGGAGATAAATATAAAGACCCACGTTGACTTTTCAAGCGACTTAATGTATATCTTCTCTTCATTTTATCGCAGTACACTGCTGGACTTCGTTCCTCGTCTAGCCTCTACCAACGACCTTTCACAAGTCGTCAGTCCATCTTTATCGTATAGTAAATTAAGGTACACACTTTGCAATTCTACCCATTTTCCAATATGTTAAAAATCATGATTCATCAAAATCTGCTATGTAATCAGGCACCTTTTCCAAACCCACAATTTTCCTGTAAGCTGAACTGTAACTCCAATTATGTATTCTTATAAAGTTTAACAGTCAGCATAATGTCAAGACACATTATTTGCAGGATTAAAAAACATTGAAGTATTATATCATCTAATAATTTTTAAGCGTCTACTTATATGATTTTTACTAGCAGTTATGTTTTATTACTACCTAATAAACAAGTGCACATACGCGTAGAATGCGCTTTTTACTTTAGTTATTGTTTCTTGTTACGTAGTAGCTAAATATGAAAATCTCAGTGGCGATTTTATTTTAAAAAACAACTGTAAGTGATAAATCAGCGATTTTGTAACGAAAATATTATTAGATAATAAATAAAACACTTCTAGAAACCTCTCATCATCAGCTCATTAAACGTCCCCACCGAGGGGCACGAGCCTACCCGTATAGGGTGATTAGGCCTTAGTCATCCACGCGGGCCCAGTGCGGATTGGACGACTTCACGCACAACCTTTGAATTTCTTCGCAGGCGTGCATGAAGGTTTCCTCACGATGTTTTCCTTCACCGTAAGAGCGTTGGATAACGTACATATATTTTCGAAAATTCGAAAACACATTGGTACGTGTCGGGATTTGAACCTTGGCCCTCCCGGTAGGAAGGCAACAGTCCACACCATTGAGCCACCGACGCTCTCACACAAACAAAATATGTCTGATGTTGTCTGTCATCAACTAAAATTACATCTAAAATATTGTAAATTTTTGTATGGTTCCGGTTTTACAAAAACAAAACAAATATGAAAGTTTTATCAACAGTCAAATATTTTTATTCCAGTCCTATTTTCTTCCAATGTATGCTTTCTTAAGAACTTACGCAATCAGAGCCTGCTAACAAATTCATGAAGCTATTTGTAACTCTGCACATGCTCCTTGCTATGTGGGGTTAGCTTGATAGGACAAAAGCAAACATAACACCCGCCCCAACAAATGTTCCCAACGCAGCGGGTTTTTAACTCGCCACTCATCACCGCTTTTTAGACCACCTCCAATTTGTCCCGACGTCCAATTACTGGCATCATTATAAAAGAGCCTTTATAGGAACGGGATAAGGATACAAATCGTCTATCAACAAAATCAATGACTGCAGTTATAACTTTGTGTTTTTGTACAGTGTCGAGTGAGTCTGAGTATTCGCTTACATTTTGCAACAGTGGCAATGCAAAGATCCTGATTCTATACTGGCGTTAACGTTCGCTCGCTAACGAAAACCTCTCGTATGGGGACATAATACCTCTCTCTGGTGTTTTTTTGAGACCCTTGTTCCTTTTGAAGTATCGATACACATACTATGACTCAAGTGATTTTTTGGGTTAGCCCTTTATGCAGCCATACTGTGGTTTTTAGTACTTGTTTATGTACGGATAATGTTTTATTTTTATTTTTATGATAGTTTTTTGTACTTTTTACGTGTAATATATATTTTTTAATTAATTATTTCTCATTTATATTTTCATTTATGAATATATTCTTGGGTTTATTCCTGAGACTTGTTTCAAAATGGCTGCTCTTCGCAAAGTAGACCGCAACCGCTTTGCGACAGCACATATTTAACTTGACGCAAAAACTTCGTCACATTTCTCTTTTTTCATTCCAAAGCCCAGTTGGAGCACTATAAAGCTCTGACGTTAAAACTAAAGTACTTCTGAAAGTAGCTACATTCAAAATGATTTGTGTACGCCGTTACATAAGTAATTGAACTTGTTAAAAATGTAATGTATATTAAAATTTTAGATAACGAACATAGTCAAAGTTTTTAAGGTGATTTACGTGTATAGACGAAACCGATTGATCATCATCAGCTCATTAAACGTCCCACCGAGGGGCACGAGACTACCCGTATAGGGTGTTTAAGGCCTTAGTCGTTGCGGCCCAGTGCGGGTTGGACGACTTCACGCACAACCTTTGAATCTCTTCGCAGGCGTGCGCAGGTTTTTTCACGATGTTTTCCTTCACCATAAGAGAGTCGGATAACGTACATATAATTTCGAAAATTTGGAAACACATTGGTATGTACGTGCCGGGATTTTAACCTCAGCCCTTCCGGTCGGAGGGCAACAGTCCACACCATTGAGCCACCGACGCTTCATTGAAACTCATTGTTTAAATCTTATTATCAGAGAACTGGGTAATTCAGTTCTTTGTTATATGTTTTTTATTATTTTTCACAGATAAATTAAAGCCAAAACTACAACTACTGCTACAATATAACCACTGACAGACAAAGTTATCTTTGTGACTTCTATAAATTAGAGAATTTAGGTCCGTCACCCGCCGCAGGCTCAATGCATTTTGACTGATTTCCAAAGTCTTGCTATAATATGGCAGGATGCATATAAGGTAAGGTTCGGCTTCGGTCCTAAGATTTATACTGTAATAACGCAATAGTTAAGCAAAGTACTTATTTTATAAACGCCTAAATATTATCCTGGATTTCCGGAAAAAAAATGTTTGTCGGGAGTTTCTACCCGTCATTCAAACGAGTTCTGAAGTGGAGACCGCGTGTTGGCAAGCGTAGCGTAGGACTCCCTCCGGCCCGATATGCGCCGACGACTTGCGAAAGGTCGCTGGTGTAGGCTGGATGAGCAAAGCGGAGGACAGGGATATCTGGCATTAAACAGGGGACACCTATGTCCAGCAGTGGACTGCTATAGGTTGATGAGAGAAGAACGATTCAAACGAGGGCTTCAAGTTTAAAGTCATAGCTCATATATGCCTCAGAAAAAAATATTAATAACTCTGACATGAATAAAACTTTCAAAGATGAGCTTACGAAAGATTCTTATAATTAATTAGGTTTTATTTAAACTCTTTTTATTTATAAATTAAGAATAATATTTTGATTTTTCCTATATACAGTTCATTGCCATACGAGTATATTTGTGTGTACACCGTCTCTGAGCTACACTCCTGACCAGTGAACTGTTATCTTGTAGTGTGTTTCTTATATAATACTGAATCCTGTTTGTGTACCATAAATATATATAGCGCATCAGGATTCAGCCGACCGAGTTCAATTTTCCTGCGCTCGTACCGACTTGAATTCTGCATTCAGGGATTTGTCTCAACTGATTAAAACTCGAGACTCTAATTTTTCCAGAAGTACTTTCACGGAACGAAATCGTGCTTCATTCACAACTCCTGTGCTCAGTGAATAGGTCGCTGTGCTCTTCGAAAAATCTATGAAAGACTTCTGGACAAAATTTTGCAAACGTTTGCTGTAAGTGGTAAATAGATAGTTTCGGTAAGAATGTATTTTGTTTCAAAAAACAATTTATTATTTTTAAATTATAGATACAATTTATTGTGTTTTATGAATAAAGAATTTGAGTTTCAGTAGAAACAGGCGGCTTTTGGAGCTTGGGTGAGCCTGAGTGGGAGAAGGACGACCTAGTTGGTATAGCGGATGACAGGGACATTAGGAAGTAAACGAATCGACAAATCACAACTCACTGACTCTCGTTCCTTCGATGGAGATACGAGTGTGTTACCGGTTTTAAAAAAAGATGGAAAAGAAAGGAAAAACTCCAAAGTAGCGGAATCACTCTGGTCGATCTCGCTGTTTCGTGCCGTAACATGGCACTCATTTAAAAATATTATTAACTAGCTGTGTCCCACGGTATTACCTGCAGTATATTCTCCCGTAGTAAAACATAATCAAATCGCTTCGATAAGCGCTGCCACCGCGCGAAACAACATTACTTTATTTTTCTAAAAATAATGTTTTTTCAAAAATAAAAGCAGCCTAAGTTTTCCTTATTACATCAGCTACCTGCCAAAATTCCTGTCCAAATATTTCTAGCTATTTCAGAGATTACCAGGCACTTACAGACAAAAAATTTAAAAATATATATTTTGGCGTATGTGCCGTATGCTTAAAAAAATTGCTATTTCAATATTACAAACAGACACTCCAATTTTATGTTTATGTTGTTTAGAGTAAAGATAATATTTTAGGTAGAAATCATGAAAACCAACGTAAATTAAGCTATGTTTGTTAATATATAAATGTATTCACAACTTCCAGCGCTATTTGAAAAGTCTTTTGATCTAAATAATTTTGGATAATGTTATATTAAAATTCGAAATGATAACATAAATGAAATGAGCCTCTTTAATTTCACATACTCTGTTGCTGATTCGTTATTTAAAGGTCAGTGACATAATGCTTCGTTTATCAGTTATTCATTCAATGTTGTGGAGAGTGCTCAAAAATTAATTTCGCACTAATTACGTTAATATTATTTGTCTGTAATTGCGGCTTTAGCTTGAAAAGGCTTTAGTTTTACCTAAATAAATGAGAATTTACTGACTAATTATATTAAGCAACTAGCTGACCCGACAGACTTCGTCCTGTCAGAAAAAAAAGTAATGTGGCAGTGTTTTGTTCCTACCGTTTTTATATTCTTTGCAAAAAATATCCTGAACAGAACCGTCACCCTGTTAATAATTCGGTGATAATTAAAAATAATTAAATAAAACACTATACGCATTTAAAAGTAAGTAATTTTAATGAACTTTATATTATAATAGCAATAAAGTTCAAATTGATTCTACGTTTTAGTTAGAAAACGTTTGTATGTGAAAAAGAAAAGGGCTGTTTTTAGGGTTTTCCCGGCAATTATTTGATTTTTTCTCGCCGTAAGAACCATCCTTGGATTTCAACGAACATTTTAAAAAAAGAATTGGCCAAATTGGTCCAGGCGTTGTTGAGTTATGCGCTTACCAACACATTTTACGATTCATTTTTATATTATAGATATGCATTTTGTAGGAACTGTTTTCTATAATATCTGTTATACCATATTGTTATTGATATGGATATGCTAAATATATGCGGTATAAAATAAATAATTCTGTTGTGTGAAAAAACAAATAAATGTGTGGAGTGAAATTCAAGGTTCACTTTGTGATAAACCCGTTATATAAACAATACACTGACTGTTGTTTATCTAAGCAAATTTGCCCCAATATACAAAAACATACGTGTTATAAACATTCAGTGTTCGGATTACAGTAAATGCGTAAGAAAAAATAGACCAAAAGAATTACTATATTTCTACTACCACTAATATAATATTTTTTCCACAATAGGTTAACGTACCTAATTATAAGAATTAATAATAACGTAAATTTATGGTGTAGATAATATTTTCATTTAAAATTTCAAGGTACATGACATCATCGATAAAAAGGTATGAATTTGTATTTAATTCATATTAATTATCTGATTGAAATAAACGAAATTAAATAGAAGTCTATCGTAGGACGTTTTGCTTAAGCATACGTACTTTGCCCACATATTGAGATGAATGTGCCTAATCCGACTACCTTATACGGATGGATTTTTATAAAGTGCATAAAGCTGTTAGCCGACAACAATACCTTGATAGTTA
>PQWD01012857.1:0-18307 GCA_019425675.1 Leucinodes orbonalis | reverse complement strand
AAAACTTAAATCAAAAGAATAAATGGTTCACAACTCAGTATGAGCTTTTTGTACTGAAGACACCGTGTATTAATCTCTAATAAACATGCAACATATTTGATGTAACTGATCTTCATCATCTTAGTATTTAAAGTTGATATAACATTTTGAGTAATGTTGGTTATAAAGTACATATTAGAATTGTAGCTTTTAATGTATGTTTCGATGAGAGCATACATTAAAAGCAACAGCGAGACCAAAACCCATCTCACATTAGTTCTATGTGTAAGATTTTATACATTTCCATCTATACTTAAGTATAACTACTCGAACACTGACTGAGTCAGTACATACATTTTAATTATTTTTCATAAATCACTACTATATTGTATTACAAAACATACAACTCTCTACTGTATGCGCAGCTTCAATTATGTCATAATTGGCTTTGATTCTCGTATTACCGTGTGCTAATTAGAGCTGGAATGAAATGGATTTGTAATGTTCGCTGGAATGGAGTTTCAATGTTACGTATAATAACATTTTCTGATCTTTTATTTTCCGGTTTTTAATTTTAATAAAATCATACGCCGTAGATTGGCTTTTGTATTAATATCAACTTCGGTTTTTACGTTACAACTTCAATAAAATCATACGACGTAGATTTGCTTTTGTATTGATATCAACTTTACGTATTGAATTGGAATATAGTTGGAATTAAAAAATATTTATATTTATGTATATCCCGATGACTCATCTTTGCAATTACTTTGGTTAGGGCAGTCTTGAGTCTGCCTCTACAATTGTCCAAATTTAATAGTTAAGGATAAATCACGAATTAGGTACATATTAATTTCAGACAATTAATACAATATTATTATCAACTTATACATAAGGTTTACTGATTCACTGATCTTATTCCAAATCACTTCACATTTCTGAATACACATATCATAAATCCTCTGCAATGTCTGATTACAGATGCTGCGAAAGTTTTAACAAGCTAGAGCAAATCGCAAATTATTCATGGAACCGTAACGTTTTCCGTTCTGCTCAGCTGCCGTATGTCGCTTCTCTAATGTTTTCTATTCGTTGATTTTACTTTTAGGAAAATATATTGCCTCTTTTGTTACACGTTCAACAATTCTTGTCATGTAGACGTTCAAGGGAAAGTGTTTCATACGTTAAGTTTTAGGGGGTTATAAGTTTACACGGATAATTGTTTTATAAATATTTTAAGCTGAGCAACACTTTTCCTGTTAGTGACGCAAGATCACGTCGTAAACATTTAACTTAATACCATTTAAATTGATCTATCTAGAAAGTTTTGGCTATAAGTTAAATGATTTAAGAAAATTTAAAAGTCCTCTTCACACTCAATAAAGTAATTAGTAGTTACAAAAGTATTCGAATTTCACTGCATTCGGTGAATACAACCATTAAAAGTTATATAGCCCCTTATTTGCTTAGAATCACTAAAGAAAGTGTTCGTTATTCAACTCTAATTATTAAAACTTTTCGAGTATTACAGTTATTTGATAGTGAAGCAATTAATAGGTACAATAAACGCAATGGCATGTACTATAGTAACAGCCCATGCCAGGTGTTTCAAAAATATTATTCTGTATGCTATACCTAGGATCGCCATAAATGTGAATTTTGTCACGTTATTATAATTCTCCCTTAAGAACATTTGATTTTACAAGATACTTAGTTATTTATTCTATGTACCTTTATAGAAATGTAAAGAACCTAGTTATCCTTGATTCGTGAAACAGCGATCTAGAATTGGATGCAACAATTTGTATGTACCTGTATAGAGATGAATATTCCTCGCAATAATTTAAATAGCTTATGGATAAATTAGGGATAAATTTACTTTGCATTTCATACTTAATAACACAGGCGTACTATAAAAGCATCACAAAGTTACAAGTATTGAAAAAGTGATTCAGAGGTCTCGAATTGAAACCCCAAAGGCATTCATTTGCAATTTATGGTAACCAATTCATCAGTTGGCTTTTTTCTAACATTAAAACAGTAGGACATACCATGCTTATGGCAAAACGTGAAGTTTTTTATGTACCATCGACCGTACGACCTAGAGGTTAAATACAGCTATTTGTTTTAACTATATTTGTCAAACAATGCGAATTGAACAATTACTTCCATAATCTATACTAATATTATATAGCTGAAGAGATTGTTTGTTTGAACTCGTTAATCTCAAAACTACTGTTCCGATTTGAAATAAAAATATACTATTTAATAATTCAGCTTGTGGGTGGCACAATGACTATAACACAAACATAATTAGTAAAACAACCCCAACAATTCACCGACGAGACCACACTGAGGATAGACAATAAACCGTTTCGCCGCAGACACACAATTAAGTCTAGACCCGAAACATGCGATCAAATATTTATCCTTATAATTGCATCAAACATCATCTGCCAAGTTGCGAGGGCTCCCGCGGCGCGAACAATTTCCCAACTAATTCCCTCGGATGCCGTGGAACTCGTGCAACTGACAGATTTTACTATTGTGGCCTGTAATTAGTGAATTGTTTCTGTAGGTTATTCGGTTTGTATCTCGCATTGTATTGATAATACTCGAGCGTAGGTTCGAGACTCATTGGTGTGGACTGTTGCCTTTCGTTCTGGAGAGGGCAAGTTCAAACTCGCCATGTACCAATGTATTTTCGAATTTTGAAGTTATATGTGCGTTAATTCGACGATCTTACTGTGAAGGAAAATATTGTAAGGACCCTGCGCACGACCATGAAGAGATCCAAGGTTGTGCGTGAAGTCGGCCAATTCGCACTGAGCCCGAGTGGACGACTAACCCTTTACGGGACTCGAGCCTCTCAGTGGGGATGTTTATGAGTGATGATGGTGATACTTACACTGTTGTACTTTATAACCTCACTATGGAGCATACTATTGGATATGTCCATATCCAAAGTTTTCATCGTTGAGTTCAGATCACTAAGCTAACATTATCGAAGATGAAATTAATTATTCAGATAATTAATTATTTCTGCGATAGAATACTTTGCATACCTTATTCACATTTCAGTCTTAGTGACATTCATCTCTGTGCATGTCACTCAGAATAAAATTACTTATAAATATAATGTGTATACATTATGAAAAAACACTTCCATTTTTATTATTTCTAATAAATTCGAAACAACGTGTCCCGTTTACCTGTATTCGATAAAATACTTTCGACGAAATTTCTTACATTCAACATTAATTTTATTTTCCCTTGTATAAGGTTTATTGGAGAAATACTTATAAATAATTTGCAGCACGTTTTATTTCATGGCCAATAGATCTCAAATAGCTGAAATTACTTTCAATTTCTCGCGGTCGTAATCGTGTATCGGCTCAAATTTTCTGCAAGTGCAGTGTATTTAATTTTCAAAATTTGATTGCATCTAGCGTGCTGAATAAATTTTATCTTTAAAAACTTAAGTCGCAACCGAAAAGCTACTTATTTTATTTACAGTCTATAACTTCCATGTTTTTCATGAAATAATTGAGCTATTATGTATATTTATATATATATATATTTATTTATTTTTATTTATTTATTTATTTATTTATTTTTTATCTAAATAAGTAATTTATGTAATTTATTTTAATAGGTACTAACTCTACATCCCACCATAATACGTCGCATGTACTAAGTTATTATATCATTTGTTATATCTATACGTATATAATATTTTTTTTTTAGTTATCTTATCTGTACTATTATGTATTTCTTCTATATTTATATAATAAATCTATCCCGACTATGGCTCGTCGTCACGAAGGCCCTGTCATAAAACCAGCGCTGCCATGTGTTCATACAGTAAATCAACCACACGGCAGCATATGCTGAGGCAGGTTCCTTTTCGGCAGGTAGAAACGTTGCATTTAGTTTTGAATAATTGTATGTTTCTTTTGTTTGTTTTTTTTTTTTTTTGATTATGTGTTTTTTTTCTTATTAATTTTTTAATGTTCGCTTTTTTTTTTATTAGATTTGGCAATCTTTTTGTAAAAATTTTATTAAGTATTTCGATTTTTTTATACTGTCCTGTAAATGTGTTTATGATGTTGTTAGATGTAATGTTTTTATTATGCCGAATAAAATATTTCTTTCTTTCTTTCTTTCTAAAAAACCATCCTCAAATTTCTTATCAAGTCAGATAATCAGAATGAATGGACATTAAACCAAACTATGTTATTTTAAGTTTTTCTGATACTTACTGCTATTAATCTTTTAAGAAATTAAATGCCTTTCTATCAAGAATACCGTACATATGATCCGTATTAATATCCATCGACAGGATTCCATTAGCCGTTATGAGAAATATATAGAGTCATGCAGTTTCATTCCTTATTGCTATGATAATAGCGATTCTATGTGGTGGAACATTCTAGATCTTAAGACTACGAGTAGCTTCAATGTTGCTAGTTATTTGTGGGTCTCCTTGATTGTAACATTTGATGGCAAATTTAAAGTGCCTGGCGTAAAAGCAGCTTTTGAAACTCTGTGTGATTACTTCAAAATTCAAAAGGACTGAGCTCATATTAAAAGCCATAACATCTAGCCTTAATTAAATACGTTTTCATTATTGAACTCTGCCATTGCTTTACCCGCACAAAAGGCTTGTGATAAAAACGGACATTTAAAGAGAAGTACGTAATCTATCAGGGCGTTGGTGGCTCAATGGTGTCGACTGTCCCCTTCCTACCGGGAGGGCTGAGGTTCAAATCCCGACGCGTACCAATGTGTTTTCTAATTTTTGAAAATATATGTACGTTATCCGACGCTCTTACGGTGAAGGAAAACATCGTGAGGAAACCTTCATGCACGCCTGCGAAGAGATTCGAAGGTTGTGTGTGTGAAGTCGTCCAATCCCCACTGGGCCCGCGTGGACGACTCAGGCCTAATCACCCTATACGTGTAGGCTCGTGCCCCTTGGTGGGGGATGTTTAATGAGCTGATGATAACGTAATCTATACTTAAAAATAAACTTATAAATAAAATTGGAGTGCCTGTAAGTAGTATTAAAATTATCATTATTTTCTACATGCATATGAATATTATAAATACAGATTGCAGGCAGTGCAGCCTGATTTAAAATATATTTACTTTATGCCGATCCGGTGACAACAAAGATCATTGTTCACTAATACCTACCTGTTAAACTTATTATTGAATACACAATTTCACCCACAAGTTAATCCGCAAGTGTTTCAAGTTAGTGATCTATGTACTAAATTTCAGTAATCTTATAAAGTGTCACAGGTAATTAATCACTCGATTGTGACTTATTTAAATATATTCGTATATTTTATCGACACGTTCAAAGAATATCCCTTTAAAAGCAAACAAACCCATGAACTGTAATTTGATATTATTAAAAGTTTATCGGGCTCGCGGTTCGGTTTGGCGGTTCGGCGGTTCTATCATATAACAAAGAGAATACAATCAAAACTTTACCGATACCAAAATATGGTACAACTTTCATAATGACTTGCGAGGAACAATATTCGTGTGGGGACAATGCTAAACAGAGTTCTTCATGAGAGGACGATGTGATAAATAGTGCAGATAAGTTCAGAGCGCTAGAGCTTGACTGGGACAAATGCTGCTTGTTGGCAAATCTCTATTTTCAACGACGATAACGACAATTTAGATCTGGCTTGCCGATTTCCTTATTTATTTTTAGGACAGAAAAAAAATGGTTTACTTTGAAGCATGTTTAATGTTTTAGTTTAAATTGGTGCTTACTTCGCAAAGAAGGTTTTTTATTATATTTATTTTATGTATATGCTTACATAAAAGTATATAAGTTTGTTTATTTGTTGTTTATTACCCATATGTTCGGGTCTGGATGGCGCTGTGTGAATGTCAGTGGATATTTATTTATTTATATTCTCCCTTATAACATCTCTTGCTTTCAGGGTTATGCTTTAGAAAAAACAGTCATGGTGATGTTATATTTGACTTAATATACAGGAGAAATATAGCTGTGATACTATAACTCTGATCGGAAATTATCAGTAAGCATGTGAAGTGTGTGTGTGAAGTGAAGCCTGTATTATGGGTACTAAACAACGGATAAACAAACTTATATACTTTTTTTTTGTAAATACATACATAGAAAACACCCAGACCATTACAAACAAACATGTTCATGCACACAAATGTTTGTACTGCTCGGGGATCGAACCCGGAACCCTTGGGGTTGCAGCCGACCTTTCAACCGCAACACCAAATGGGTCGTCAAATGACAATATTATCATGTAAATGGGTATAAACCCAGAAACTCTAATGTCCCATTTCAGTCTATCGGAAAGGATTTGGGATAGGTTCATGTGGAGATAATCACTGTAATACGTTAATCCTGTGGGTTAACGTTTATCCTGTAACAATATCAATTCCGATATTGATTGCTATTGCAATATGAGGGATAGGTTGAAGGCCATTCTTTAGAAGGACAATCTGAGTTCACTATAGTGAATAAGTCGAGGAAAATATGTCTTTATGGACAGATGTGGCCGCTATTCTATATTGGTTTTTTTATAAGAGTTGACGATCTTAGAAATTTAAAATGAGTAATGAAAATGGAAAGGACCATTCTAATTTTAAAGAGGTCTAGTAACCTCCCTGCTCGGTGACACATAATGAGAGCCTCAAGAAGGTAATTTGTAGATCAAATACTCTTCAAAAATGATTCTATGTTAGACAAATGAAATTAAACACGTACCTTTATTGTGTAGCGGCGAGCGCGTTCAGCTGACAGTCGCACAAGTCAACTATCGCTTTATAATAACAATAAATATATCCACTGACATACACACAGCGCCATCTAACCCCAAACTAAGCCTTAACTAAGCATTATATGGGATCTAAACAACGGATAAATATACTTATGTTTTTATTTAAAGGGAAATCATTACTAACAACTAAAAACCTTAAAAATTAAATATTATAACTAAAATAAAAAAATATAATAACTAAATAAAATAATTAAAGAACCCCCCTTTGGTAAAGTTCCGAAGACACTGGCAGCGTTACCCCTTTGAATCGCTAAACTAATTCTTTGACCATGGTAGCTGCCAGATCTTCGGTCTCCAGTAATGTCGACTAATCGTTTGGAAATTTCTTTAAAAAGCCTAATAGCGCTAGGGCCCCACGGACCAAGGGTCTCGACACCGAATGAGACAAAGTCATATTCAGAGCCTAGACCCCTGTATTTGCACGTTTTGGCTTTTTCAGCCGCTTCACACGCCGCTCCAGCTCTGTTGTTGGTTCCATGTAGATGGGAAGGGGCTAGTGTGTCTGAACAGGTAGCATCCCACACCAGCACCCAGCCCAACTTCCATGGAATCAAACTCATACCGTCCGGTCTCTTGCCATCGTCTCTTGCGATACCAGACGGCTCAAGAAGACTTGGCACGTTGACGGTGGCAAGGGACCGGCGTATGATATCGTTAAGTGCGGCATGTCTTGAGAAGCGGCCTGCACTTTTTTGGCAAGAAAGTCCGTGATGTCCTAGCTTGTCGACATCACTGCCACAGGGGCACGTATCAGGAGCGCAGACCGGAACCCCAAGCCGCAGACAGGTTACAATGCGCAGGTTCAAGGAATGTTCCTGTGTTTGACGAAGGGTACGCGTGAAGCCAGTAGCCGGCTTCACGCGCACCCAAGGCCAAAAGCCTGGCTCGCTCCGAACCTGAACTAGAGCTCAAAAGACTGTCATATGTTAATTTACAGATTTTGTCGTCCCAGCTTGTGTTTTTGTAAATATATACATTTTATACATATTAACACCCAGACTAATACAAACAGACATGTTCATGCATACAAATGTTTGTACTGCCCGGGGATCGAATCTGGTTCCCTTGGTGTGGTAGCCGACGGCTTAACTATTACACCAAATGGGTCGCCGAATTAGGATGGGCGACTGAAAAATATTATCGCCACATTGCATAGGAAGGTACGTAAACCGTTGGACCTGACTACTATACTATAATGGTAGTCGCTAACACCCGTGGTGGCCTGAGCTCTCCAAAGCCATTCGTGCTACCTGGGCCCTACTTTAAGATGAAATCGAAAAGGGGAGCGAGTTACAAAAGGTCTTCTAGGTCGAGGTGACTACAGGTCTGTATTAGCCAAAATTCGGGTGCCCTTCGGTGGTGACGTATAAGGAGCTGATAATGAAAAAGAAAAGAGAAAATAGGTAACAAATAATTTTGTTCATAATACTTTGAGTAGCAATATAAGTTTTCTCATTAAATTCTTATATGTTATTTATATATTCCAGGGAGCAAACGAGTAAGAGAGTCACCTGATGGAATATGATCAACTCCACCCATGAAAACGGAGACACCATAAGTTTCACACACACTCTTTTCTTTTTTTCCAATGTCACAATCTTCAGGGAATCCTGGTACTGGGAGGTCGTTCCATAAGCAATGTGCGTGGAATAAAGTTGCTCCAAAATCGAACGGCAGTGGAACACCTACCATCAAGATGATAAGGATGAAGTTTCATTTTAAAGCGGGTAGTCTGATTATGGAACGCATCAGCAGGTATAAGATTATTTCTATTCTTTGGAACTCATAAAATAAACGATAAATAACATAAAGACTTGCGTGAGGCTAAAGAGTCAAGACAACTGGTATAATTGAAGCGACGTTTATTATATTTCAAACTCAACTTATGAATACTAATGAAAAACCGTCATAACTTGATACTTTTTCTCACGAAAATGTTAAAATTTGCTCGTCAATACGAACGACTTTGTATCAATTGTGACATTTCAATTTACAACAATGGCGTCACATGAAATTGAATGAATAACGCCTATAGGATAAAAGTCAACGAAACCTTCAATCTGACTGCTTTATTAAAATTTACGTGACGTCGCCTCCATTTTAATGATATTCTAAACCTTTTTGTGTACTTTCAGTTCAGATTACGCAAATAAAGGACTCTGTCAAGCCTCGTTATTTATTACATTCGGTCGAGAGGTTAATAAAGATTTATCGTACAGTTATTTTTTGTTTATATTTTTTGCGTTGTTATTTGTAAAAGGTTTAATCATGGCTGGTTAAGAAGATAGTAAGGCAGTCTTGATGAGTATATTTTTATGTGAACTGATTCTATACTTATTTGATACGGCTTACTTATTTGTTCAAACGCCGTGATTTTAGATGAAAAATGTTCAATTAAAATTTTCTATATTTTTTTGTTTAGTAAAAAATATTATAAAGCTTGAGTGTAAAAACGTAAAGTAAGATGTGCATTATTTATTTTGTTGCTTGTATGGAAAAGTTTTTATTCTTTGTAGTGATTGATCGATCCCATCATAAAAATATTGATAGAAAAATATTTTTTCTTCCACAACATATTCAAGTAATTTAGAAGTGAACTAGACGTACATAGTTTAAGACTTTTGTGTTAAAGCAGCGACCCAAAGAACTGAGCTTAAATATTCAAGGCCCAAATGGTTAAGGAGATCGGCTTTTTGTGAGTTAAGTGGCTCTACGCGTGGTTTGCATCAGTAAACTATTCATGCCGCTATGTTCTATTGAATGTTACATTGATTTGGTAATATTCATAGAACGATAATATTTTGAATACGTTATATTTTATTATTTAATCTAAGTGACGAGGATTCAACACATGGGCGCTAGCAGTATATCCCTATGATTAATGGCAAAGCCTCTACCTTATAACTTGAATATTCAAAATGCCGATTGCACCTGATGAAAGAGCAATTCAAAAGTTTTATTTTGTTTAATTATTCAAGTAACAAGTGTGACTCACAGGGAAAATTAACTTGAATTAACTAAATAGTACGCTACATATTGTCAGCAGATGTTGTGTAGTAGTGTCGCAAAAAGCGGCAGTGCAGCCTACTCGTTATCTAAGTTAGGATGCTTGGAGCTGCTTCGTACCTTTCGCATTAGAGTCGCGCAACGCTTTCGCATTGCACCGTAGAAATAGTCTACTCGAGCTTAGCGAACACTTCCGAATCACTGCAGAACCAGTTATAAATTCTGGAATTAAATAAACAAACAAAAGAAGCTTTATTCAAATAAATCCCTTACAGATACTTCTGAATCGTCAATTTTATTATTATATTTTTATGACATAGAACCTAAACTCAAAACGTATCTATACCAATAAAAGTTTATTTTTATTTTACATTCCGTTTGTACTTCAATCAATAAAAAACGTCATTGAAAAAGAAAACTGTTTAGAGAAGAAACATTTGCCTACAAAATATATGTTCGCAAATGTTTTGTTAAGCCGAATAAAAACAAATTTATTCAATAGAAACACAATATTATACACTCGGATATTATTAATAGTATTTTCTAGGATAAACGGATACTATGCGAAGAATTTAAACTTATTTATGTTGTTATTACTTTTATAAGGCTAATTATGTCAAAACGTAAGTATCAATTAGCGTTGCTTATGTTATTTTGAGGCCTCGATGTTATTGATATTTTCAGCTTACGTGTACAAGGTTGCTTACATCTCACTAAGGGTCGTTAAGTGTTTTCGAAAGTCGCCATTAGTGTGAAATATGAATTAATGGCCATGAGCCGACGCTGCGGCGTCATCGGTACACGCAGTGTGTCTAAGACATGAAAATCCATGGAGTAAAATAATATTACAGGCCAATAAAATATCTAAAGGGCTAGTATGTAAACATGCATGAAAGAATAGCTGTCACAAGATTCTGCTTTATGCAAATGTTTATTATTCTTAGGTCTGCAGATGCAATCTCAAAAATTTATATTAAGAATATTAATGCATATATTCCACTCAACCATTTTTAAACAAGCTGGATTCGCCGCTCGAGCTTTCTGATGTTTATATAGCTGTGTCTGGAAGTAGAATCACACAAGTAAAATTAACGGTGGCTTTGACTAATAATAATGCAAAAAATATGTACCAACACTATGACCAGAAAATCTCTTACAATTCATACTACTACTTTTTTATTAGTTTAACCAACTGCAGGCCTAAGGCTCATTACTAAGACTTCATCTTTGACAGATCAGCAGCCCACTTTTCTGACGTCTCGGACTTTACTTCGAAGCTCAGGCCTAATTTCATATTGTCGGGTCGTCAAGGTCCGGGTATTAGTTTAAAAGAATGTACCATGTATGGGTGACTGACTTTTTGTAGGTGAGGTGAAAGTCCATTACAAAAAAATATGGGGACCGTTCTCAAAAAAAGTTGTTTTTCTAGAGAACGTTACCAGATACCAACATGAAAAATAACAATACAATAGTAATCAAAATTCGATATAAATAACTTGTCTAAAAAAATAACATTATTGCGACTCCGAAGATTTCTGTTGACAAACGCGCATAACAAGTAACCTGAGACGTTAGGTTGATTGATTAACGTTTATTTTCTTACCCGTCCGTTAGAGCTGGTTCTAGACTGACCGGGACACAACGCCCATCTGAGGCAGAATTCGGGAACAAACATAAAAAATGAACAAGGAACAACAAGCCGCTCATATATACAACACAATACAAATCAACGAACCGGGGAAACCTGAAGATGAAAAGGATGGTGGTAAATTAGAAATTGGTAAATACTGCAATATGTTTTTTTTTCAACTAATTAGGCCAGAACAACACGTTGTACCTAGCAACTAACGCCTGAATACACTTGCGATCTAGAATAAGGTATTTCCTTTTACAAATGCAGTGTAGATGTTAACTTGTGCAACTAATAGATTAGACACGGTATCATGTCCTAATGCAACCCGTAAATCAGCTTATAGCATAAATTGATATAGTGTGAGCTATGAGATACTTGCATTATCAAAGGTTTTATTAGTTTCATATACAAAAATATATCTTTATCTCTTCTTAGTACTCCATCTTTTGGAACATAATCAAATTTATAATATACCCATAGTGCGTCGTAGTTGATATCATCAAAGGATCTAGTAACCTGCTGACATGTACTAAGCTATTTATTATCATTACTTTTATTCGGCCTGCAGCCACAACATGGGCATTAAATATAAATTCCATCACGTGAAACATCGTTTTAGGATCACCCAGTTGAGATGTTCACCAGGCTTATAGCCGTTTCCACGCAGCATGTCTATCTGGAAATTGGTCCGTGACCAGTGGCGTGCAAAAAGATTATGAGTAGGGTATGCAAAGTGAGTGACACTACTCGCAAAACAATAATTAATTTATATTTTTGACGAGTTAAGTGTTGTTGATGACAGCAGATCACTTATGGTTTCAAATCTGTAGAGGAAAATGGGTTAATAATGTTGGCGATTTTCTGGGATTGTCTGGACGCACTGGGAATGCACTGGTTATTTGCATGTATGGAGTGAACGACACTGGCCGGATCCATCTATACGGGTCCAATAACTAATCGATAGGATTAACAATTACCTTCTTAAGATAATATGTATACCATCGGCTTAATGAGCATTTCGAAGCACAGAGGGAGTCAAAGTAATGTTTTCCGGTCACTTATCTGAAGTAGACAGTTACGATATTTCCTTGATTTGCTCGATTGGCGACAGAACGCGCTAGCCGCTACGCCATTGCTCTAACTGTATGTTAATCGTCTATGAGATATATAATGATATATAGATGGACATAATCTTCCTAGATGGCTATAGAATGCCAAGTCCAATAAATAGTAATCTGTAACTGGAAACGCTGCAAAAGAAGCTTAAGATGTAAACTTCTAAAACACAGGCCCAAAACTGTTGTTTGTACAAACATAAATTAAAAGGAGGAAGTATCTTATCTTCTTTTTCAATTAAAATTATCATTCAAATGTCGCAATAACTCTGCGTTTACGGTTTCGTCTTTTATTATATTACTCTAGCTACTGTTACCACTGAAAACTTCGTTAAACAATTTTATTTTTGTGCTATTGTAGAAGAGGTCATATAAATATGCATGAAATAATGAAAATTTAAATTATATATTTACACATTATACTGCACACATGAAATAAATGCATCCGTGGCCTTGAGTTCTAAGCGATGAGTTTATATCTATGCATCACCATCCAGGTCGAATGCTACGGGGAGTTTACATTAAAAAAGGCACTTGATACGGTTTTGCAAAATAGTTGACTGCAACACCTGGTTAACTGCATCTGAAAATATTGTTTATTTATTATAAGCGACCCGCCCGGGCTTCGCACAGGTGCAATGCGATATAGACACGATCCGCGTGTCGCCTTGGCCAGCCGGTACCGCAGCAAACCTCAAATTTAACATTATTTCTTCACTATTTAATGCTATTATATGCTATATGCTATATGAAACTTCCTCTTGAACTCTCTCAATCTAGTAAAAAAACCTCATCGAATTTCGGTACGTAGTTTTATGGATTTGAGCATACATAGGGATGTAGGGACAGAAAAAGCGACTTTGTTGAATACTGTGTAGTGAAGTTAATTTTTTCATATGCATTACGTTTTATAGGGTATGACGCTAAGGATATTTATGGTCCAAAGATCACAGATAAAGATGGAATTCTTTTAGATGAACATGATAGTTTTTATCATACCACCAAAAGCCTGCTAGTGCTTTTTCAGATAATGGGAGTAATGCCTATTATGAGAGTGCCTAAAGGTATGTAAAAAAAATATTTTATACTTTTTAATACCCAAACCTTTTAAATAAAATTGTTGATTTGAACGTCATAGATATGTAGGTATTTGGATACTTAGCCCTGCTACGCTTGTTGTTCAAGTCCTACTCGCGGAAGCCTTTAGGCTCCTAGCTATTTTTTAAGGCCTAGAGCCATTAGCTTTCGTCATTTGCCCAGTGAAGACTTTAAAAACATTAGCATGTATTCATTACAAAATGTATGATGCATAAATTTAGGGATTAAGTTACGATCTTAATAAGGCGAGATGAAATGTGAACAATTGAAACTAGTTTTCTATTAAAATTTAATTAATTACAGAGGAGGAAACTGCAACACGTACGACATTCAATTGGATATCTAAAGCGACTTTATGGGCATATCTTGTGTGGGGTCTAGAATCGATCATCGTGATTAAAGGTACCTATTTATGTCAATAAAATAACAAAATTAAATAAATGCATTCTGTTTTTATTCACAATTTTGAATAATTATAACTCAGGCAAATAGCAAATAAAAAGAGTAAAATTATTTAAAACCTTTCTTTGAAGTATTCATTACAAATTGATGTAATTACTTGTAAATGTTAATACTACTTTAAATATAATATATGTAATTTACCTTTAAACTTTTAGTCGTTTACGTGTGTAACTATGTAATTGAAGCTACTTGTATAAAGCCAATACATTACTTCTTAACGAGAAATGTCTAAAGCATCTTCCCGCCACCAAGCAATCCATCTTAAAGCCAGACAGTATTTAGCAGGTCAATGCTTTTTAAAATCCCCCAGTTGGAAAAGAGCGATTGGAAAACTTCCAGCAAAATACTAACAAGCGCTTCGATGAGGTGATTTACAACATTATATTCTTGAGTATTCTCATCCCACATTTCCTGCTACCTGTTGCTTCGTGGAGGCACGGACCCCAAGTGGCTATATTTAAGAACATGTGGACCCATTACCAGGTATAAACCTTTTATTCCCCCTTCTCACGAGGATATAGTGTACTCGTCGGGATAAAGATAATACCCTAAAAAGAATATGCTATTTGAGGAAAGGATAGTTGAAAGAAGCACCGTTTGCATCGCTTAAGTTGTTTGGAGATTTTATTTATTCAGCGTTTACTTTGGTGAAAAGGTTTTGCGGTACGGATTTTGTTTGGTTTATTTTTCTTTATAGATGTTTATTCGGTAATGAGATACGCACTTAGAGATAATCAAACTTGTGATGCAATGAAATTTTTCACGCAGGTAATATATGCTTACAATTAAGACAAATCATTTAACCCACATCGACCAACTGACCAACACTGGTTTTCGAGGGGATTCATAATCAATTTAACTGTTCCTGGAACGGTATTGAACATAATTGTAAATTATTCTCGGGTTACTGCTAAAACGTTTGATGTCACCATCGATTTGAGTGAGGCCTATTTATTTGAAAATTAGACGCCGGTAGCTTCAAGTTGTTAAAGCTAAGTGACACGAAATTATAAGATAAATCTAGTATACTGAAATTTAACAAGCCGGCTATACCTATTTATAACTATAATATTTAAAAGAATACAAACAATATGATATAAAAAAGTACCTAAGTTATATACATAATGAAACTAAAATTATTTAAAATAGTTATAGAGAACCTACATTGAAAAACGTACCGCAAAATATTTTTTGTATAATCAATTATTATGACCGCAAAGAGTATGCTTTCGCCTATTAATAAACTTAGGACAGTTAGTAGAGCTTTCAACAATCAAGAATTACCATTGAAGCCTAAACTGTATGTACGAGCCAACTTGTACATCTTTATATATTCATTGGTCAGCCGTGACTGACCTACATTTAGCTTAATTTTACTTTAATGTTTCATTATACAAATCATTATAAGTAAATCACTCGGCAAGTACATACACGTTTCATTTATCCCAACAGGGATCTATCACCACGGTGATGTAACTTGTCTGACATTGACATCCGGGGGCTCAGCCCAGTTCATTTTGGTTCTGTATATCTATTAATAAAGTACTTTTAAATTTCAAATCGAAATATAAAATGCATAAATTATTTCTCTTCCAGTTGAAGTACCTGAAGATCACTGGAACGCCCATCGTGTTTCCAAACTTGTATATTCTAACATGGCGTCTATGTATTTTTTCATGGGGTCTCAGTTTTGCCGTGATCCTATCCAGCACTATCTTCAGGATGACTTTGAGTTATGGCATTCCTTTGCGTATTACCATATCATTGCTATGTTGGACGGCTTTTGTTCCCTGTGGTCAGTATCTAATTTATAAATCTTCATAAATATATTTAATTGTGCATATATATTATTATATAGGTACTTTAAAATGGGTGATGTACGTTTCCAATAATTTAAAACAATGCATTATACTTCATTGTTGAATAATCAATAAAACATTTTAAAGAAACAAAATCTGCAAACTATTCAACTATGGAAAGTAACATTTTCTGGATTAATATCTTTTAGATTTTAACGCGCACTTTTAGATTTTTATTTTATAATTAAATGTGTAAAATTTGTATTCAAACCTTTTATAGGCAGATATAATTTAGTTCTTTGGTTTGGAACTTCTAAAAATATTTTTTAAAATTTACATAACGATGGAATGGATTCATTTGACTTCAAAATACGTTCTCTATCAGGTTAAATGTTTATCTTTGTTTATTTCAATAAATAAATAAATATCCACTGACATTCACACAGCGCCATCTAGTCCCAAGTTAAGTGTGAAGCCTGTATTATGGGTACTAAACAACGGATAAATATACTTATATACATTTTTTTTGTAAATACATACATATTATACATAGAAAACACCCAGACCATTACAAACAGACATGTTCATGCACACAAATGTTTGTACTGCCGGGGATCGAACCCGGAACCCTTGGTGTTGCAGCCGACCTCTCAACCGCAACACCAAATGGTTCGTCAGTCAAAGTCGTCAGTTCAATGGAACGGAATAGTTTATATTTCAATAATTTAGAGAGGTTTAGACTAACAGTGGCAATTCAGTTGAATATATTACTACTTATCACATTTTAAAAAAGTCCATATAGAATTACAAAAAAAACTGTTGTACATGTTGATGTTGTAAATACCTAAATAAACACAACCTACAAATTACTTTCTCTTATAATTTATTCGTTCCATTTGTGTTTCAAACACGCCTAATTGTGAAAGCTATAAACATTCCCTTTTTCATACGAAGCCAATGTATTACTCCGAATGCGATTTAACCCGCACGCGGTACATTAATCTTATAAAAGAACTCTTGTACACTTTGCAGGTACATAAATTGTAATGCGTTCGGCACGGCTTCCCGGGGTCTGGCCATGAACCTTCACAAAGCCTTGGAAGCTGATCATCCCGCTTTGAAGTTGGCTCAGTACCGCCATCTATGGGTGGATTTGTCGCACATGATGCAGCAGTTGGGTAAATTAAGCTCGTAGGAACTAGACGCCTCCGAAATTAAGAGATGTTTCTTAAAAAAACGTGAAATACTTATTAATGTAAAGCCAATTTTATTTTTACTGATTTGGTAAAACTTTAGAAACTTTTGGTAGAGCGTCGGTGGCTCAATGGTATGGACTGTCGTCTTCCTACCGGGAGGGCTGTGGTTCAAATCCCGACACGTACCAAAGTGTTTTCGAAGAAAATATAAAATATATACGTTATCTGACGCTCTTACGGTGAAGGAAACCTTCATGCACGCCTGCGAAGAGATCGAAGGTTCTGTGTGATCCGCACAGGGCCGCGTGGACGACTAAGGCCTAATCACCCTTTACGGGTAGGCTCGTGCCCCTCGGTGGGGACGTTTAAATGAGCTGATGATGGTAAAACTTTGTGATTACATTAGTAAATTGTTCACATACTCACCAAACAATATTATCAGACACTCACGCAGCGCCACTCTACCCAAAACTTAGCATTAAGCTTGACATATGGGTAATAAACCACAGACAAACATACTTATATACACTTTTCAAATACACATAATGTTATACATAGAAACACCAAAAACTATTGTTTATTCGTGATCAGTCTCAGTACACCCTAGGGTAAGCTTGTGCCCCTCGGTGGGGACGTTTAATGGGCTGATGATGAAAGTCTCAGTCTGGTTAATTGTCCCTGCGAACTATTCATTATTATTCAAGTGCCTCCTAAAGAAATATAGACAACCACTTCTAGATATCGTGAAAAGTAAAGGTTGACACAGAAGAAATTACTGGCACCACTGACCTGACTTACTGAGTAAATGCTGATCGGGAAGCGGTCGTATCCAATAGGCTTCTCGTGTCCTATTTGCATATGGTATTGAATAGAGTAGGGTTTTGATTTTCAAAATTGTTTACCTACTACTTATTAAGTAAGTCCAAGTAACTCCAGTTATCCACCCAACTCCGAATAGCAAACCGTTCCCCGACGGAAAAATGGCAGTGGTAGACTAAATACCTTGACTTAATATATTAACGTAATTAGAAAGCAACACCATATTATAATACTTTCAAAATAAGAAGTCAAATTATTTTACAATAACACCAACTCTTTAATCTTTATCATATAATCAAAACTTTACCTATAAACTGTTTGCATACCTTAGAACGATTAAAGAGTTATGTTACAA
>PQWD01012856.1:0-96783 GCA_019425675.1 Leucinodes orbonalis | reverse complement strand
GTCCATCTGGATCTTTTCGTGTCTGTTTTAGAAAGTCGTTGTGTATAACGCTTGCGTGATCTTCTCCGAGTGAGTGAGGTTACCGGAGGCTCAACCCTCCATTTCCGTTCCACATTTTTTGAAGGTCTTTCCTTTCTTTTTAACCATTTAAGGTCATGTGGTCATTGCCCCCCCCCCCCCCCCCCAGCTGTTTTAAGTTACTATACTAACGTACTTAACAAAATGCCTATATAGCGTTCTAACACTTGACTACTACGACTGACTGCTTATTGATTCACAAATTTTAAAGTCACTCAACGGGCAACGAAGCGAGCTACTTTCGGGGAATCAGAAACGATGCTATTCCGAAAAAGAGAATTAACGTTATCGACATAGCTCCGCGTGCCCGCCGAATCAGAATGTAGAGGGTATTGTATCCAATAAATAAGTAAACAACCTTATTCGTATTCGAATTAATTATATTTTTTTGCCTAGATGCAATAACTACACTTAAAGAAGCATTTTTTATAATAAAAAAACTTGTTTATAATAAATTACAAAGTAAGATATGCCATAAGTTCGAAAATTATTGATGTAAGTAGTACCATCATCTTTAACCAAAAAGTTTTCAAAATAATTTACAATGTCTTCCCCTATTTTTGCATTCCCATATTTTACTAAATTTTAATATAAACAAATGAAATTTTACTACCAAGTATAAACATGCCGTTCTTATGATATTGGTCTGATTTATTAGTGATGTGATCCCGCGTCCCTTGTTCCATTGTCGCAACACGAACAAACAGTTCCAATTTACGACACCCGTAAATCTCAAATTAGCGTTTTACGTGCGTTTTACGGCATACGCGTAAAGCGGAACTAATCAGTGGGATAGACCGATTCCTCATCTTGATTTTGGCCCTCGTATGTATTTGAGTTTATGTAATTTCAGAGCGCAAGGGAAGTATGGGAAGAGGGTTGTTATGTTGTGAGGGTAAAAGAAGACGGGGGAATAATACCTATAATACTTTTGTAACGATTGTTTTGGTTAACTATAAATGAAGGAAAGCTTTGGTTATTGGTATATACGTATACCTATACGAATATGTAGGTATTTAATAGAAATTTCAGGGATAATTTTAATGAATTAATACATGCTGTATTTACATTCTTATTTACATTATATTTGCATACATTGAAAATTACAAATAGAGAAGTATCTGCACATAGCAATAAGTAAGTGCTCTTTATTAATAAATTATTTATTAATAAAGAGTAAGTACTCTTTATTAATAAATTATTCATTAAAAAAGAGTACTTATTGTGGGGAATCCTCGTTTAGTACCTACTCTCTCACTTGCTCTTCAGCCTGGTGCAGTCCATTGCTGGACATAAGTTTCCCCCATTTTGCGCCAGATATCCCGGTCCTCCGTTTTTCCCACAAGCAACCCTTCACAAGTCGTCGGTCCATCGGGCTGGAGGGACCGACGACGCTACGCTTGTCAAAACGCGGTCTCCACTTTACGGAGGCTACTACCATCTCTTAAAACAGTATTACTATTATGTATATGATACGTCAGCATTTATTAATAAAGATGATGTAATATTATTTGGACGACCCATCTGGTGTTCTGGTATAATGGTTGAGACGTCGGCTGTTACACCAAGGGTTCCGGGTGCGGTCCCCGGTACAAACATTTGTGTGCATGAACTGTCTGTTGGTATTGGTCTAGGTCTTTCTTTTAATAATATGATGAATTTACAAAAAATATATGGAAATTAACGTACTTATGTTATATATCTTTTGTTAACGAAATTTAGTTTGAACGATTTCTGGTGTGTAGATTTTTTAAACGTCATAAACGGTGACGGCGGTAAGACCACATTTTTTTCATATTAAAGCTGTAGTAGGTGCCTAAGAAAATAAAAATTATTTTATTTTATGTTACTTGCTGCTGCGGATCCCTCCACGGGCGAGTCCGGCTCGCGCATGGACAATTTTTTGATTTACAGTAGAAATAGTTAATAAATGAAAATTTGGGTTTTCCAAATCTGCCTGCTTTGGTGTCAGCAAGGAGGTTAAAATGTTGAAATGTTTGGTCCTAGTATTAAAACTAGGTACAAGTGAAATAAAGAACCAGTAAAGGTTATGTATACTATAAAACAAAAAAATGTGTGTTAGATTTATGTGTTAGAAAATTTTGGTACAAATTAATGCCTTCCTGTAATAAATTCATAGAAAGTTATTTTTTTGACATTCTTATTTAACTAATACATGTATTGTTTTATTTTCAGGGAGCAAACGTGTAAGAGACGCCTTGTTTAAAATTATCACTTCCGCCAATAAAATAAAATTATAAAGTTAAGAAAAGCTTATTTTTATTTAAGTAATTAATCTTTTGCAGATACTTTTAAATCGTCAATATTATTATTTATACCTACCTATATCTTTATATGACTCTACCACAGTGGCGTGCACAAAGATTATAAGCAGGGTAGGCAATGTGAATGTTACGAATCACAAAAAGAAAGAAAGAAAGAAATACTTTATTTGGCAAAAAACATACAAATACAATGGAAAAGAATGAATACAAATAAATGCCATATAGGACCTCACTCAGCATGTGTCCCAGCACGGTAAAAGCATGCCAGGACGCTGTTTTTCAGTGAAGCCCTAGAAGGACAGTAATAAAACTAAAATAACAAAAATATACAAAATATTAAAATAAATACTAATTTGACAATCATGTGCGCGAATAGTACTCTGTAGGTATACAAATAAAATTACAAAATAAATATTAAACAGGATAAAATAAAAATATTGAAGTGAAATTTAAGATTGAGACAAACAGTAGAAATACACAAAAAAATTAACGACCAAAAATATTTATCAGTCTTAAACAGTGGATTTACAAAAAATCTAATAACATGAAAATTAAAAAAATATATATTAAAAGGATTATTACATTATTATTTACAACAAGTCTGAGCTAATATATTGGCAAAAACATTTATATGTATTCCTTTTCTCGAAAAACTTGTAGGTACTGTTGTTGATTGTAGATCGCCTATCGTTTAAAAGATGTACGGTAAATAAAAAAAGATCTTATACGATGGCGATTTTCGGGTTTTTGGGAAGCAACTTATCTATATTTCCTGTTCTGTTTAATATTTATTATTTATGTATATTTTTTGGGTATTATTTGATTTGTTCTAACATCGACTATATGTATATCGTTGTGTTCTCACCTTTTTGTATTGTTTTTTTCTTTTCGAATTGTGGTATAAAGTATTACTAACGTTTTTGTTTAAAATTTGGATCCGTCCACTCAAGAGGTTCCGCCAGAAATACAGTGCTGGTGTGGCGTATAGCGTGATACTGAGGCTGATACCTTTTGGCCGTAAATATATTTTTTTGATATTTTCATATCAATTGTTCTGTTTTTATCAACTGTGTTATCGTGCAATTGTAATTAATACACTTCTATATGTATCTGTGCGTATTCTTGTGTAGGGTAAATAATATTTTTTCTTTATTTATTTACTTATGCGTGCACTCCATGCCACTGCTCTACCACTCTACCACCGGGTCGGAAAAAGTAGAATCTTCGAGAAAAACTGGCAAGAAACTCGACAGTCGTAATTTTTTATATTTTAATAGGTATTCGATTGTGTTTCCGTGGCAGTTCAAGCAGTAATTGTGTAGGTAAACTATAAAAACACAAAAACTCGTATTGAACTCGTTTTGTCCTTACGTATGACCACAAGTATGACCAAGGTTTTACTAGCTAGCAATTGCTGATAAACGGGTCATTTGTTGGGATTTGTGGTGATGGCTTAGTTATTTGATGCAGATAACGTTAAGTGGTTTCCGGCTGTAACCAATCACGCTGATCATCCACCACTGATGAATCAGTGGTGGACGGCTAAGGCCTTATTTGTTATTCGGTAGGATTCACCACGGACCGGTGAGGTTGTCTTAAGGCCTAAAAAGTAGCCTTGCATCCCAAATCTCAAAACTGTAATTAAAAAAACGTATACAATACCTGTGATCTGAGTATTTTGATGTAATTAATTGATGCAATTCGTCTGTTTAATGTTTTAAGACTTCAAGAATGAGATTTTTTTGTATATATACCTACCTACACAGTTTGTATTAATTCTTGTTTTAGTTAGAATTTAAGCCATCATTTTAGTCTCTCCATTACATTATGTACCTACCTACCTATATGTTGTTGAATTACGAGCTACGAGGAGGTGCCTCTGAGATGAAATAGGGTAAGTGCGAAATGTGAATTTTATGTACGCGCACTTTTTATAGCGGCTGACGTCATAGCTTTTTTATTTTTACGGTGAACGTGGCCCGTCCGCTACCGTCTACTTCAATTATTTATATTCGCTATAAAACGAGAAAGTTTTATACGAATACGAATGGGTAGCACTATTAATGGCTGCATAAAACCTCCTTTTAATAGGTATTACTTCTTTCTTTCGTGGTCCGGAGTGGAGACCGCGTCTTGGCAAGCGTAGCGTAGGACGCCTTCCGGCCCGATGGACCGACGACTTGCGAAAGGTCGCTGGTGGAGGCTGGATGGGGAAAGCGGAGGGCCGGGATATCAGGTGCAAAATGTGGGAGACTTAAGTCCAATAGTGGAAGGTGATAGGATGAAGAGACTTCTTTCTTGGTAGTATAATAAGTAAAAATGTCCAATATGAATATATGTACAGTAAAACAATCAAAAATGATTATAATTTGACGACCCATTTGGTGTTGCGGTTGAGAGGTCGACTGCAACACCAAGGGTTCCGGGTTCGATCCCCGGGCAGTACAA
This sequence comes from Leucinodes orbonalis, assembly GCA_019425675.1. NCBI lineage: Eukaryota > Metazoa > Arthropoda > Insecta > Lepidoptera > Crambidae > Leucinodes > Leucinodes orbonalis. The sequence continues at coordinate 91,972 of PQWD01012856.1, read as the reverse complement.
ACATTTGTGTGCATGAACATGTCTGTTTGTGATGGTCTGGGTGTTTTCTATGTATAATATGTATGTATTAACAAAAAAAATGTATATAAGTATGTTTATCCGTTGTTTAGTACCCATAATACAGGCTTTACGCTTAACTTGGGGCTAGATGGCGCTGTGTGAATGTCAGTAGATATTTATAATTATTTATTAATTTGCCTTGTGAATAGGGCAACTATGACATGCAGTGCGAACCAAGCCCATAGGTAGTGTACAGTTGTGTTTAGTTAACTCTCTTTAAACTTCTGAATTAATTTCATATATACTTTTTAGGGCATGTGGTGTCTTTTAAGGTGACAAATAATATTGTGGCATCAAAGAAAGACAACATAATTACATATTTTTTAATATTCTATTGAGATCGTTTTAATTACCGAGTCCATTTGAAAATCTAATGAGTGTACTTTTGACTAGTTTTAAAGAGAATTATCATTTGTGTTCTATTTTATTTTGATTCCTTTAATATTTTAAATATTTTAGTAAGCACAAAGCTTTGACTAAAGTATAAACCAATTACCTTGTAACGTTTTTCTTCTAGTTTAGACTTTACAGTATAAACTTAGCATACGAGCGTTTAGGTATGTGAAAAGATTATGAATAAGGTAATATTGTGTTGTTACGAGCCAAAGATGTGAAATATCCCCCTTACTAAAATAAAATTAATCTCATTTGGTTTTTCGTACATTTCTAGTTTCCGCTGATGATTTTGGATGTAGAACGCAATGTGGCATAATGTTAAGCTACTTTGACTGAACCTAAGCATGGCTTCGTAGCCATGTTGTGTAGGTAAGTTTAGAGCGTTACCCACCATGATAGATCAATACGGAATGATGGGTGTTAAAGACTAGGTACCATCCTAAGAAGTCGGGGCCGCCGGCTTAACGTGCCCTACGAAACACGGTAAGTATCATCTTTTTTTTTCAGAAAATCTGGTGATTCAGTATGTAATTAATGGTAACAAGGAAAATCGACGAATCACAAAGTGAATTTCACTATATAGTCAGTCTCCCCATGGGATTCAGATCCACGACCCAGATCAGTTTCATTAGAACGAGTAAACAAAAATAACTGTTCCGAGTTTGACTTCAGGAAGTAGCGGATCATTTAGGTATAGGAAATTATCTTGTAAAACCGGGGGGCCCCAATCTACATTGTAAAAAAACCTGAACAACAACATTTTGTCCTTGAGTTGACATAAATATTTAAGGCTCGTGTGTTTGCGATGTAGGTATACCGACCTATGTAAGTTTTGTGTATGAAGTGCTGAAACGAATGGGCCCGCTTGGCCGGAGAGATATCACGGTCACATAGAAAATCGGCGTGACATAACGTTTGACAAAATTCAGTATAAAGCCCGCAAGGCTTTTATACTGAATTTTGTTAAACATAATTTCGATTAGACCCTAGTTCGAACATACAGTTATTCGAAAACACACTACTTCGACAAATCCCATTTTTCGAGTTCTAGTTCGACAGCACACTATTTCGACAGAACATATTCGACAGGTCGCTAGTCTGACAGAACACTGCTTCGACAACACACTATTACGACAAAACATGAGAGTTGTTTCGCTTAGCAAGAAAGAAAGAATTGTTGATTCTGTGACAGTATACAATATAACCTTAAACATAAGAACTTAAATCTAAAGACACAGAAAAGGTATAGGTACTTGTCAGTATAAGCCATGCGACGCTCTCACGGTGAAGGAAAACATCCTGAGGAAACCTGCGCACGCCTGCGATGAGATTCAAAGGTTGTGCGTGAAGTCGTCCAACCCGCACTGGGCCCGCGTGGATGATTTAGGCCTAATCACCCTATACGGGTAGGCTCGTGCACCTCGGTGGGGACGTTTAATGAGCTGATGATGATGATAAGCCATGATGATGAAGACAACGTGACGCTGGTCTTCCGTGGCTACCTTCAATGAGAGACTACTACATACATGTAGGTACTTTACCTAATACCGTATTAAAAGTTTATTAAAGGGTTAGTGAGTTCCCTCCTTCACTCTACATATTTTTCCTTCCTTCTTTATGCTCAATCAGAGAAGCGAGTATCCATGGGTGGTAGTATCATAAGTACCATTAAGTAAGCCGTCTGCTTCTTTTTCTGCACAGTAGGTACCTATTGATGATTATTTCCTCTACAAAAAAACCTAGTTTTTAAATGCTTAGTTACTGGATTATATGAAATATTTCATGTACCTATAACTACACAAATCATATTAAAAAGGCTGATGCTGTTTTCTAAGGTGCATCTTTCTAAACATGCCAAAATCACTAAAGCTTGAAAAACTAAAATATATTTTTTAGTTATTCATGAAATTTAATAAATGGATTTTGACTTTGTCTTTGTATATATTGATAAACATTTTCAATACCTTTACCACGAACGACAGTGACTTGCTTAATCTATCTGTGACCGATATGTCTATTGTAAGTACATAATACCTATATATTTTTAATTACCATGAGTTTAAAATTCTTTCACATTCATACCGACCTTAGCCTTGTTAATCTCGGAGTAACTAGACCTCCGAGTTGTTAATACTTTATAATTTCTATATGTACTTTTTCTTTTTCTCCATAAGTAGGTACTTACTGCCTACCTATCGCTCCGGAAACTTATCTAATGGGTCAATCTCCAACTAATGCTCCAACCTATCAGTTCATTACTGGATATAGGTAAGTTTACCCCATTTGCGCCATATATAAATATCTCGGTCGTTCGCTTTCCACATCCAGCATTTCCCGGCAATTTTATTCAAGTCGTCGCTCGGGCCGTTAGACGTCCTATGCTAGACTTGCCAAAACTCGATCTCCACTGTAGAACTCGTCTTCCCCAACTCCATCGTCATCAACATCATCATAATAGCTTTATATGTCCAATACTGAATACTGAATGAAAGCTGCTCCCAAAGGTTTCCACGTGGACCGATCGCTAGCAGTTTACATCCTTCTGTTCGAACTCCAAAAAATAATTATGAAATTTTCAACTTCTTGCTTTAATGTTATTATTTAAGAACAAAGCTCTATGACCACTTTCAAATAACATTACAAATTTAGCACGTAATATTCTTTACGCCCGTAACTTCTCTACCTCAGCGCAAGAAAGTCTCGGCAGGATACCTATTTTCCGTATTTCAATTATGCCCAACTTAATAGGTTCAGTAAATACTATTTGATATTTCATGAAAATTAGACAACCATTGTAACAGAGAAACAATATTTTTTTCGTAAAAACTACTTAATGAGCGCAGCTGATACTTAGATATATCCTATACAGTTTTACTAGGCAGTTGGAGAGTGCAGATGGCTAAAGGCCGTTATACACAAGTAAAATATCACGTTTGTATTAAGTAGGTTCTTTACTGTAGTTATTATTTTTTTTTGCCTCTGTGCCTAAAAAAATATAAAGGAAGTTACCTGAAGAATTCTGGCTATCGATGAGTTTTGCGATTATAATGCGGCCAAATTCGTAAGAATTTTGTACTTATACCTAATTGAACAATTTTTTTCTTCAACTAGGCGTTATATTGACCTGAAAGTTTTATAGACCTGAACAGTTTGAGACACGAACAAAACTGATGAATTTTTTTAATCAATTCATTTTCTTTTTTTTAGAATACAGGTATTTATTACAGAAGTAAAATGTATTTAGTGCTTATAACAAAAAATACAAAATCATTGTGAGCTAGGAAGATAGGTTAACTATGTCATAAATAGGTACCTATAAATAAGCATCCTACATTCGCCAACCCTCCATAGTTTGTCTACCTACACGATATCCTAATGCGCATGTTTATTTGCGCATAAATCGATACTAACGGTTTTGGAATCCGCCTTTATTGCAATGGCGTCGGGTATACGCTAATTTCATTGGTGCACAGTACTGCCTACACTTCGAGGGAGAGCACGCATGACGTATAGAAAGTTTGATTCAAAATGGCCGACGTATAAAAACGTGTACCCAAAGCTCCCCTTGACAGCTCGATGTAAATTATTAGTTTTTAGTCTTTGTCGCCATTTTGGGCGAAACATAATGATGCTAAAAAATTAAATCAATGGATTATTAATAAGTAGGTAGTATTAGTTTCAATTTCTTTGAGTGTTTTATAAATTAGTATCTATTGTAAAAAGATACGTGATATAAAAAAATACGTTAATATAATTTTAAAAGAACATGAACAGATAACATTATGAGTTATTAATGATTTCACAATTTCACATGAAATAAAGATAGGTACTTAGGTAGGTGTTATTTACTTACTTAGGTACTTGACACTTTTATTTTCACACAGGTTAAATCACACAATTCACACTTCAACATCATCAGCATCAACTTCCACATAACACAAGACAACATTCAACGTGTGACGTGTGACTGAACATATCCAAGGTGTGACTGATTCGATTCAGATTTTGTGTATTGTAACGAAAATAAAATTGCATTTTTTAGGTGTAAAATTGGCTGAATAATCATGTTGCAAATCACTACAAACGTATTGCAATAAAACTGGTCACACCTTTGTTGGTGGTTTGCACGTTTAGTTTACCAGGGTTGTACTAAAGTTCTATTTAGCAGGTACTTACCTGAATAAATAAAATCGAACCAGAATATTCGGGATATAGGTAGGTTCCTAATGTGGTTTTGTATAAAATAAATTAAGGATGCAGTGAATGGAGTCCCAGTTAACAATATCGATTTTTTTAATTTTTTACCAAATCGTACTTAACTTAGGTACCCCAACATACTCGTAGGTGTATGTACTCGAACTGAAATCCTCCAAAATAACGACCGGGGTTGGCAGCTGCTGGACCCTTATCGAAACCTTGGATGGTTGTTCAGCAACGGACATAATGGTTTTGCGGTGTAAATATTGTGTATGTATGTAACTGTTATAAATTTAGAATATCTATGGTTGAGTAATTACCTATAGGTGCGTTGTGGTTACTTTATAGAAAGATCACTTTTTTATAGGAACCTATCTATTCAACCTATCGCAGTCCACTGCTGGACATAGGTCTCCCCCATTTTGCGCCAGATATCCCGGTCCTCCGCTTTTCTCATCCAGCCTCCACCAGCGACCTTTCGCAAGTCGTCGGTCCATCGGGCCGGAGTGCGTCCTACGCTACAGGTATAGGTATCTCAATATTATTAAAATTAACCCAAAGCTCTAAGTCCAGCCCTGTTACCTTTTTTGTTTACCTTCATGCCTACCCCTTTACATCGTAAGCGTATCTGAATATAGCAATAAACCTATATAACAGACAATAGGTTATAATCACTTCTATTTTGTTGGTAATTTATAACACAAATAAAAATTCCGGTACAAACATTATGTCTACGACGCGTAAGTTTACAAAAGCGTAAGGATTCCGTTTGATTGTTGTCTTTATTCCGTTGTTGTAAGGTGCTTTTTAGACATTCGTGCGTCCATACAGCTGCTGTTATGAATGAAGGCACATATATAGGTATGTATATGACATTTAACTTTAGATAACTCGGCCCGGTAGGTAAGGGCCCGATGGCGTAGTAGTTAGCGTGTTTGGATGGAAATCATGGAAGTAAAGTGACTATCGAAACAGTCGTTCAATGGATGGGTGATCGAAAACATAATTTTGTAGCAGTCTGTGCTCAGAAAGAACGATAGGCGGTTCGTCCTGGTCACTATCTTAGGATTGTGGTAGTTACAATCCGCAGTACCGCGTGGCGGGTTACGGTCCAAACTCATCATAGTCATGTTGTTTGTGTGGGGAGAGGGGAAGGGGGGAACTGTGAAGGGAGAGAATTTGTACTCCTACTAATTTCTACTGAAGACTAGTGTTAAAATATACTTTATATTAAATTCCCCAATCCCTCAATTAAGGGATTGGGGACGGGAGTTCACCTAAGCATCTGAAGACAAAAATCGAAATGAAATATTATAAGTAGGTACACTTATTTATTTACCAATAATATAGTGTATATAGTGCTTTTATTTGGATCAACTTTTCGAAATAGACTCTCATCCTAAGTTTAGGTCAAAAGGTGCAACGAGCTTTAAGGCGTCGCAGATATATGTTGGTAATGGCAGTTCGATAACTTCGATATAATATAATCTATTGAAAAGGCAATATTTTAAAAATCTTGATAGCTTTATTATCTACTTCTACATTGATAAAATTTTACACATCGTTTCTAGTTATTTAGATATCTAAGACTATACGCAGGTATCTATCCAATACCTGCGCAGCGTATTGACAGTGAATACTTAAATATACCTGTGGGGTCGCTAATTCCGTGCTATTCGTTTTTCTGATGTTCTACAGAACATTAGGGGTGAGACAAAAGCTCTACAGTGCCATGAGAACTACATTGCGAAGCTTTAAGGTTCACCTTTACATGGGTAGATGGCGTTAGTAACTATGTTTTTTATACTTATTCGGTACTAAATATTTTAAGATGGCAGACATGCAAAAGTGTTTTTAAGAAGTGGTGGATTAAGTTTCTTTACTAGTATTAATGATGATTTTGATGATACCTTTATACAAAATCAGTTGTGTAGTCTTTTACAATTTACATTCACCATTGCAGTACAAAACGTGACCGCTAGGTGCCGCTATTCCAAAGCTCTTAATACCAGCTTGTAGCTTAAATATTCATATCAAACAGAAGAACTTGTAATTTCTGACATGCAAGTAATAAGTTTTACCAAATTTACATTTATGTACCTGAATAAGTATTTTATTGCTAGTATGACAAGTGTTCCCACATTAAATATCTTGCTTCAGCAATAATGATTGTATTAGTTCTGCAAAATATCTGAAGGTGTCGCTATTGCGGTCTTTGCCTAAAATATTGAAAGCTTAGACCCGAGCTTAGACTGATCGACCTATCACTAGTCATATTTTATAACAAAGTCGCTTTCTCTGTCCCTTTATCCCTGTGTGTGCTTTAATATTTAAAACTACGTAACGGATTTTTATGCGGACTTTTTTAATCGACAGAGCGATTAAAGAGGAAGGTTTATATGTATTATTAATATTATTATCCATTAAATAGTGGATAAATATTGTTATTCTTAAGGTTTGCGGCGGAAGCGTGCCTATTATCAGCATTGCACCAGTGCACAGCCCGGTAGGTCGCTAGTTTTATTATAAAATCACACACGAATCTGTAGGTAAATATCCGCTTTGCTTTATTTTATTATAGGTATTAGTTACAAATAAAAAGTGGATTACTTTTATTCTACTTAGTGTCTAGTCAATTTGGTAAACAATCAGATCAACTGAATTTTTATGTTACTTTTTACTATCATATCGTAGCCGTGATCAACGTCTTAACACACCCTCCAAAGTAGATAGCCTACGGTATTATCTTTTATTTCAAATAATCCACAGACCTTTGTTCAGCAGATATGTATATAAAAATTACAAAAGTTGCTATATGTGAATTACGTGATAATATAATAATATATTTATTATGATATACCTATAATTTTGGGTAACCTTAAAAATGAACTTGGTAATTTACTTTTATTGGTCTACTTAATAGCGACCAGCTTCAGCTTCACACGGATGCAATGCTGATACTTAAGACACTACATAAAATTGATAATGCTATGTAATTGCTGCATTTGTTCCAGAGTTTGTACGATATGATGTAAGCCGTGGAAGCAGGAAAAGCTTGTTTTTAGCTTCTTTTTAAAGATCCTTTGTAAAATTAGCACAAACAATTTATTGCGTTTGTAGCAAGAGTGCTTCGATGAAACTATGTCTTTAATAAACAAACAACATTTTGAAAAATATGTTATTATTGTCTACAGTTTCGACATACTTACCGTAAACTTACCAGCAGTGCTCGTATTAAGTTGTGGCTCGCAGATGTTGTAAAGGTATCTCGCTAGGTGTCGCTGTCACAAAAAGCTAAAACGAAAGCTCTGGTTAAGCTTTTATGGAAATGTTAAAGTTTACTTACAGGTGGCGCTAAATGATAATCCAATTTAGGCGTGTATGTTTTGAATGATGAAAAGTTTGTTTAAAAACAGATATTGTAATGCAATACAATGCACATTTTGTTTCAACTTATTGTTAACCAATCACAACGTTTTTCGACAGAATAAAGTTTTTAAAACATAGATACGACTTACAATCAGATAAGGCTGAACTTATTATCAGCGATGAAGTTCACTTCTTTAAAAAGGTAAACCTACACGTAGTAAACCATGTTTAATCTACGTGAATGAGGATGACTATTTACTTACGTCAACAACTTAATGATGAGTTGATGAGTGCAAAACGTCTTTTAGATTTACACAGGTAAATGCAGGGATAATCATTAGAACTTTTAAAGAGTTAAATATTAAAAAACAGAGGATTTATGGGGACTCTATAGAAATAGTTAAAAATATAATTATATGTATTGCTCCTCACTTAGCTTTAATCAGTGTGTTGACCAGAGCAAATTTCCAAATTTGATGAAATCGTAAAATCCTTTATTCAAATCTGGAGAAAAGAGTGACCCGTCTCACTACAGACCTATCTCTATTCTCCCAGCTCTAAGTAAGATATTTGAAAAAAATATATTTAATCAATTATTGTCTCATTTCAACGTAAACAAATTATTACATAGCAATCAATTTGGATTTACTAAAGGCAGATCCACTACTGATGCAGGAGTGGCACTAATGAAACATATTTTTGAGGCGTGGGAAAATAAGCAAGATGCTATAGGAATATTCTGCGATCTATCGAAGGCATTCGATTGCGTTAACCATAATACTCTCCTCATGAAGTTGAAGCATTACGGTGTCGATAAGGACGCTCTTAATTTAATACAATCATATTTAATGAATAGAGTCCAAAACGTACATGTCGGAGAAACAAGTTCCAGCGGAGCCCTTTTATTGATGGGCGTTCCCCAGGGCTCAATATTGGGACCTTTATTATTTTTAATTTATATAAATGATCTACCTTATTATACTCAAAACCTATGTGAAACTGTATTATTTGCTGATGATACATCTCTTATATTTAACGTGGATAGACAAAAAGAAACTTTTGACGATGTAAATACTACACTTTCTCAGGTATTACATTGGTTTACGACCAATAATTTACTTCTTAACTCTAAGAAACCAAATGTATTAAGTTCACAATGCCTAATGTAAGGCAGGTAGATACTTCATCACTTTGGATGAAGGACCCATGGAAGTAATAAATTCAACCGTTTTCCTGGGTATAAAATTAGACGCAAAATTGCAGTGGGGTCCCCATATTGCGGCTTTGGCAGGAAGGCTTAGTTCCGCTGCATATGCTGTAAGGAAGATAAGAAGTCTCACTGATATTGAGACTGCAAGACTTGTGTATTTTAGCTATTTTCACAGCGTGATGTCTTATGGTCTACTTTTGTGGGGTCTGCTGCTGATCTACAAACAATTTTTGTATTGCAGAAAAGATCCATCCGTGCCATATACGGCCTTAAATCACGTGACTCACTAAGGGAATTATTTAAACAAATAAATATTTTAACATTACCGTCTCAGTACATTCTAGACTGCGTCATCTATGTACACAAAAATTTACATGTATTTTCAAAAAAGTCAGATAATCATAGTTTGAACACTAGGAACAAACACAAACTTGCCGTTCCAAATCTTAGATTGCATAAGGTTGGGAACTCATTTGTGGGATTAAGCATTAAAATATTTAATAAGCTACCACAAAATGTAATTGATTTACCCCTGCATAAGTTTAAGTCTCATGTAAAGTCTATTTTAATAAAAAAAGCTTACTATAGTGTTGAAGATTATATAAATGATAAAAACTCATGGACATGTTGATTCCACGCCTGCACTACTTTTGTTTTTTTTTGTTCATCTATTTAAATTTATATAATACTTAACTGCTTAATAGTACTTTTGTAGATTATTATATTTTTACCAATACATAATACGATAAAAATTGAAAATATAATTTGCTTTATATAATTATTTTGATTACAAATGAATCTGTATTCAACACTGAAAAGAGCAACTACTGAGTTTCTTGCTGGTTTCTTCTCAGTGGAAAACTACCTCCCGAACCAGTGGTAGCTTCATTTGACATTCATAAGTGTTCTATAAGGACCTAAACTGAATAAACACTTTTCATTTTCATTTTTCATTAATAACCGAATGAAATTTTATTTTCGGGAGTACCTTTTACTTAGAAAAGGTTAGAGTTTACTGATTTCGTGTTTTGATTGAGAAGTCAGCCACTTAAGCAATGGTTCCGAGTAGTACCAATACAACAAATATTAATTAGAATATTCGTAGTAAACATATCTGACGTAAACACCAACACAAAATAATTGAGCTATGTTTTTTCATGGTATAGAATGTATGCATTAATATTTACAAAAAATATTCAAATATGCCTTTAGTAGTTATAAATGAGATTTCCATATAAACTGATTATGTAGGTTTTTGTTTTGAATATGAAGTAGGAAACAAATAGGAAATGTGTAGCATACTTTGGGATTCTTTCGCTTGACGCGAGATGGCGCTGCGTTAATGCATGGTTGTTGAGGTATTTTATCGACGTGTTTAAAAGGTTCACTTGTCAGTAAATTATGGAGCCAATTATAATACTCTCTATTTAAGATACTTTGATGACAAAAAAAGGTAGTATGCTTTCATGGACTGTACAAGTACAACTTGTAGGTTCATCCCTGAAATAGAAAATAACAAGTACCTAACTAGATAAATAAATCATGAGAGTCTTTTCCTTCTTATCGAGTACCTACGAATCAAAGGAATAAAGTATCACTTTTTCTCACCGTTTTTTAGATTGGCACTCATAGGTATGATTAGGTGTCAATATCACTTTCTATCAGGTGAACAGTCTACTCGTTTGCCTACAAATAATTGAAAAAAAATAACGATCTCAACAACCATGCTGTCAGATATAGCTACCTACTGTAGCTTCTGATATGTTTTATATGTTAAAAGCCCACTAGACCACAGACGCAATAAACACAAAATCTAAAAGGTTAAATTTGTAGAATGTAGCATTCGAATGACAAAATGTATCAAATAATCAATGCTCTGAATGACATTTTGGGAAAATAAACATACTTACCTACACAGAATTTGCTATAAACATTAACGTGTTGGCAATATACGTATTTGCGGAACTGAAGGTATATAGGGTTCCGCTTTAATGTAACGTTCAAACCCTTCACATAAATCACAGAGGGAGAGGGTACGTGATTTCCGGTCTATGAGCAGCATTATCCCGAACAATTTTTCCTGGTCTTCTGTCGTAACCTATGCTAACGGAATCAGAGATCAGCAAACGTTGGTCACTCTGCTGGAAGGGTGAGGGTACCGGTTTAGGACCCTATTAAGAGGTCCATCTCATTTAAATAAGAAATGACATGTTAGGAGTTTGCACTTTCACCTTCAGCGATACAAATTAAAGTGTTTAGTACTAACGTGTGCCTTTAGAAAAAGGTTTACAACGAGTATACAAATTATAGTTGTCAGATAGAGCTTAATGGGTAGGCAGGCTTGCTGTGATTGTTTCCTTACTATGGTCTTTCTAGTTATCATGTAAAACGCAGCAGAGGAGAAATATATAGGTACCTATCAGTAGGTACTTACACTTATCTTATTATAAATACGATCAAGTTTTATTTTGTTTAATTACATAGAAACAAGTAACGCATGTTACATTACAATATAGGTTCCGCACAATTGGGGTTATTCGTGTAAAAAATACATTGCGAGTTTTAACAAAGTTAATACTGGGAAAATTAATTAAGACTTAAGATTAAACTTACATAAACAATAAACTAACTTTTAAAAAACTTCTTAATTAAAATATACTTACCAAAATAATATTCCTACTTTCAACTAGGTATAAAAAGCTTTGGCTTTTCCATGAGAGTCAGTACCTATGGATTAAGGGTACTTATTAGTACTCTAAGGTACCCACTTGGTTTCATTTGTCATTAACAAGACCTTACAATCTGAAACTGAATAACTATAGTGGCTAATAACGATATTGGCTTTAAAATATTGAGGCTTGAATAATTATCATTGGCTAGTAGAGGTACCCAGATTGAAACCATTTGTCTTGCACCACACAAGACATTTGGGTCTAGTTTAGTCAGTACTGTACCTACAGTAAGTAGCGAACATTTTTTATATAGGTATAATGTTCACTATATTTACATAGAATGATCAGTTTACTTTAGGTACACGCCGGCGCATGCCTGCCTATAAAAATGCAGTGTTGAAGAAACCAACCAACCAACCAACTGTAAGTACTAACTTTACTATGTAGGAATGTGTATGTATATATTAGATTAAACATCATCATCAGCTCATTAAACGTCCCCACCGAGGGGCACGAGCCTACCCGTATAGGGTGATTAGGCCTTAGTCGTCCACGCGGGCCCAGTGCGGATTGGACGACTTCACGCACAAAGGTTTCCTCACGATGTTTTCCTTCACCGTAAGAGCGTCGGATAACGTACATATATTTTCGAAAATTCGAAAATACATTGGTACGTGTCGGGATTTGAACCACAGCCCTCCCGGTAGGAAGGCGACAGTCCACACCACTGAGCCACCGATGCTTTTAGATTAAACGTTTTCCGTCAACACTTCCTTTCGTCTGTCGCCTGAGACCAAACATTTTACTTACTAGGTGGTAGACTCGATACTGAGTTGTCTAGGTAGGTACCACCGCATTGCCAGATATCATCCCGTGAAACAGAAGTGTTTTGCTTTTTTGTGTTTCGGGATGAGTGCCCTGTAGCTAGTGAAATCACCGGGTATAAGAGACCTAACATCTGTTGTCTCGGGTTACGGGCACAGTGCGGCATTGACGGGAGATAATAACTGTATATTAGTTGTTGGTCTCCTTTAATGCCGTTCTGTCATGGTCTAGCATATCACTTACCATCAGGTGAGTGTCCAGACCGTCCTGTACACTTCTAACATAAAAAAACTTTAGCTATATTGCCCTCTATTCGAAACTATTTAGTGACTCATCCACACTTATACTACATATCATTTTCATGCTGCCTAAGGTAGTAAAAGACTCTGATAACTAGGTTCTCTGATTGTTCATAATGTACATTGATTTAATGATGATTATCTAACAATGAATAATCAGAAATATAAATATAAGTAAATATTAATCAATTCATTATTCTCACCATGATTCTGACCTTGACGATAAATAGAAGACTTAATACCAAAAATCTGTTCGTCTATCCATTTGCCTACACGTTTATTACATAAAACAATCACCTAGAGCCGGCCACTGCGATAGTAAACAAAACAACTCAAGATCCATTACATGGCCTATTACTGTAGCCATAATGCTACGCGGAGTGGAGGTATAATTACATGGCTGGAAGTAATCATTAAACCCCCAGTGGTCGCTAATCAACGAGTAATGGCCGAGGAAGTACGGGCGCTGAGTATTGATACACAGATAGGGCCACTCTAGCACAAGTACGAAGGTTGTACCTAAATTTATTAGTACCATTTTTAAATTTTTAATATCATAGATTAGCTCGTATTTTTTAACAAAACTCAACGTTGATATTATCTTACTGTAACACAGTCTTATACTAGTACGGAAGGTAAAGGATTGTGTTTTCTGTATCTACCTACGAAATATAATGATTGATGTATTTCTAGTTATAGCTCAATTTAAGAAAGAAACTGTAACTATACAGGTTATTATGGTTTCGGTGTGTACAAATTGTAACATTATTATTCACAATAAATATTTTGTTTTTGTATATATTTACTGAAATTGAGTTAGACAGGGCTATTTATCGTATATTCGATAAAAAGCGGCATCCCTTTCTAACTATATTTGAGTAAAGATCAATGTTCGAGTCTGGTTCTAGCGTATTCTAGATATAAGTTTGCTTTTGACCACTCAGTGTTCTCCCTCAGGAATTCTAACCTACGACTTCAAAAATAAGCAGTGGTCTAGTCTTATCGCCTAGGCTAATTCGAAACCAAAGGAACCTACATAACACTTTAGTTTAAATATACGTACAGTCGATTCTTATGTATAACCGACATGTATCCCTATTGTACATTCGGGTGTCGTATTAATTGGTTTTGCAATTCGGTATCACAATTATCCCTTGTGTTGTCCAAAAGTTATCAAATAATATAAAATATTACCTGTTTTCAACGTATCAAGATGTGTTTATTTGTTTTATTAAGACATTATTGTAGTAATGTATTTATACAAAACACCCTGCACTGTACCTACTGCGAGTGTTCATTCTTTGCGTCGTTCTCAAATTGAGGATCGCCTCAGCTCAGACCATTACTCGAGATGGACAAAGTTTTCTCACTAAGGAAGTTCTGGAGATGAAGGTAAACTAAGGGGTTGCCCGCAGGGAACTGTGTTTTATTCATATTTTGCCATTTCATCCTGAATAAACATTATTTTGGTACATGTTTACCTATATATGGCTTATAAAAGGACTTAGCTCATACAATATTGTGAATATGTGTTAATAATTAGTATTAGCAGTGCACATATAACTTTTTATTACAAATTCTAGAGAATGGATACTTATTATATAAAAAATGTTGTTATAATATATATTTCTGTATGTTAAAGGAAATAGAAGTACACCGATGGATGCAATCTGTTCGAATTATAATAAATCTTTACTACCAATATTATTAATCTGGGTGCCTAATTCTTTGCCTAGAAACGGCTATTTAACCTAGGTACCTTCCTACCTAGGAAACTAAATATATATCCTTTTTTTTAAAACAACCCAATGTATCATAAACCTGTTATCGTTATACTCTTAACTTTAAGTGTTATTGAACGTTAGTCTTATCCCTTAATTTTTACTAACTTCCTCTAACTTAAACTTTTAAACACCCCTGCTGTCACCCTAATACCCACCCCAACTTGCTTACGTACGCAGCATCCGCCATTTTTAGAACATCTGAATGCGACGTAAATACACTTGCATTCAAGAGTGAAAGAGAGGCAACATTTAGGGTGCAGAGGAATTGGATTCGGGTGGCATGAATGTAAAATAAGAACAAAGAATAGGGGACTCCTTCCGCCAGTGTATATTTAAAATTTGGCGAAGGTAGGTATTCACAGCCGGTTTTAGTTCTTCAATGTTCAGAATTCGTGAGTTTCTCCGGTTCTGAAATGAAATAAAGAAAAAATATTAGAATTTTAATTTTGTTGCTGATGCATGGGTAGTGACATTTATTTAGGTATCATATATATTTTCCAACGTATTTTAAAATATCAATAGATGGCTAGGTTATTACATTCATTATTTTTAAGAATAGTGTTTAAAAATAAACAATCAAACTAAAATTTTAATAAAAAATTAATATCTTAATAATTTTGCAACTTTCGCTCAGCATACGATTTTAATGTTTCTGAGAGATGAGTAATAAGTTTATCTGAAGCTTTATTCTCTTTTTTTTTGAAATTAACTTGTTTCTTTTACGATGAGTATTCGTTTTTTACACCAGGATTAAATAAATAGAATGATGTTATTCACCAAAGAACAAAGCTTTTTCATGTTGAGCTGAAGTGGAACTGAGCCGACCTTAGATCTAAACGATCTGATGATCACTGAAGACAAGCTTCGGAACATACTCCTTGAACGAGAAATCGTTTATACAAGATTAGTGGTCGTCTTACAGTTCGATGAAAATGATGACTCTTAAAAGTTATCCAGGGCAGGGGTTGACATTCATTACGACAGGCAGGTATTTATGTGTGTAAGCAAAATAAATCTCATAACTACATATGTACCTACATAAGGTTGTTATTTTTTTTCTAGAAAATATGGTCATTTATTTTCGGACAATAGGTCTTGAACAAATTGTTAATCCGATTATATCAAGATTCCATATAAAGTTATCCAACAGCCACACACATCACCGAGAAAAAGCACTCAAGTGAAATTCCCTGCGAGTAGAGTCGACACAAAAGTTTATAGCCCTCGTTATCAAGACCGTTACTTTTCGTTATTTGATCGCATTAGAGGGTGCAAACCGAATGTACGGCATATAAAGAATTAGGCGGATATTTTATTTGCCAAAATCGCAAAAAGTTAGGGTGATTAATGACGTGGAAAACATTGTTTTGCTGACTTTATTGTTGAATTGGAAAGCTTTTAACGATTACATAAGAACTTGGAAAGTAGGTATAATCCTATATACAAACAGGAATAATACGCCATTAAATGTACTTACAGTTATCACCAGGTTTAGGAAATTATATTTATAGAGAGAATAATGCTTACAATTTATGCATCACATTTCATACAGTTCCATGTTGTTTTATGGACCTAGTTTATAGTTGGTTAACTTAGGAAAAAGTAATGTAGTAGAAATTTATAGTTTTTTTTTGCGTTTAACATTTTGTTATAGGTACATAATACCTTATATTTTACATTTGTTAATTTAGGGGGAAGTAATTTACTATAGCATCAATCCAGGGGTCAAAAATGCCACTTCATCTTAATTGCAGCTGTATTGTAATGGATTGTTGACGCAGTTGGTGGGTGCTGACAATTTCAACCGGCAACTTGAAAATTCTTCTGCCTCACGCCCTGTTAAGTAAGGTACGTACTTAATTGTATAGATATAGGTACCTATGTTTACCCGTCATTAAGTAGGTATAGGCTAATATATTAATTAAATGTTAGGTAGTTTTCGTTATTTTGAGGGGTAATTTTTTCTATCGATTCTTGTCGAATCGATAGAAAAAAAGTACGAGTATTTTATAAGATGAAAAAAGTTAGGGTACCTTTCCGTTTATAGAATTTCGATCGCACGGTATACGTTTTTGGGATTGTATGAATCAATAGATGAGAGACAATGATATTTTGTATCCGTGCATCAAAAACGAACCGCCAAAGAGAATACAGTTTGTAGGCTTTTGTTTAGATAAATGTACGCTCATTCGAAATATGTGTATGTGAGCTGTCCCTGCATTCGGAACACTTTTTTCGATTGTTTTGTGAGGATATCACTAATCTATACTTTTTTACATCATTGATGAGAGAACATTAAATTGTGTTGGTATCACAGAATTGGTTTTAAATAAGACCACGAAACATGTTCCTTTCTTCCATAAAAAATATTTTCTGAAGCTCATACATAAACGCACATAAAATAGTAAAGTTACAGTGAGTAGGTACAAGCAAGAAATGGGGAACCCTCCTTCCCGTTTTCTTATTTTAATGTCTAAGCACGAATTTAATCAATTTTCACCCTCCTCATTCCAAGTTACGATTTATCTAAATGATTGCATTTGCATGTTGGAAGTGGATAATTTTATTTGAAATCGTAAAACGTAATGTACGTTTACCTAGCTATCTTTGCTACGGTTTGCGATTGTTTGTTATTTAAGTCTTTGTAAGTAGGTACCTACCTTTATACCTATCTATATTTAAAAGGATGCGCAACGGTTGCGTACTATATATATTTATATGTTTGATGTACAGGACCTACATAAATATACTAAAATATTACTTGTATTAAAATATTTGTGTCAATATTAATAAAAGGTAACGGCTAAATTTACAACTTGCTCTTAATCAGCAGGGTTTTTCTTATTGATGCTGAAAGCCTTTACAGCTTCAACGGATATTTCGAGCAAGCCTGCTACGCTGGAACTGTGCGCGTTGGCCGATCTCTAGCGCAGGTCTAGACACCTAGACGAGCGCCAATTGCTTCGCTACACAATATTACTAATTTGATCTATTAAGAGCGACTTCATACATAATAATATTGATCAATAAAACACGTGTGAAAATAATAATGATAAACTTTGTTTCATTTTCTCTCAAAAAGACTTACAATCAGATTCATATATCTAGTTACGTGTTAATGATATCATGATATGAGACGTCTGAGTGAGAGACTGGAGACTGTACTAGGAAAACCTGTACGACAGATTGTCAGCCTAAACTCATCGGGTAGAGAAGAATTTTTGTGGCATGTACAAGTACGTGTATGAATGATTAATTAACTAATATCACCATCATCAGCTCATTAGACGTCCCCACCGAGGGGCACGAGCCTAACCGTATAGGGTGATTAGGCCTTAGTTTTCCATGCGACCCAGTGCGGATTGGATCGGATAACGTACATATATTATCGAAAATTTGAAAAACACATTGGTACGTGTCGGGATTTGAACCTCAGCCCTCCCGGTAGGAAGGCGACAGTCCACACCATTGAGCCACCGACGCTCTAATTAACTAATATGTGCGTGTGTATTTTTATGCGTGTTTAATTGTGTAGTGTGTGTGTATATTAATGTGTGAGTACATGCTATTAGATAGCAGTTTTCATCAGCTTAAATTAATCGCGTATAGATCAATATTCGATTGTCACTTGCTTAAGAAACCTGAGCTCCATTCACACTGGGACGGTGCACCGCGTGCACCTATGGTTGGTTCTATGCTGAGATTAAATCTTATGACGCTTAATTATAATTATTTTGAATATATTAATCACCGTTGCGACGCCCGCATATTAAGGTGATAAACTATTAAGTTTAAGGCAACTATAATAAGCCTTTATATAGCTTGGCATGCAGTATGTACAAATGAAGTTGGCACGTGTTCGAAATTACTACGCGATTAAACGGCAGGGGTCGGCGCGTAAGGTGAATATTATCTTTATGCATTTCAACTATAAACCCGATGCGGGCTTTAATCACTCATTTATATGTACAATTATAATTATGAATACAATATAAACCAGTCAGTTATAATAACTCGTTGGAATGTGTTACCACACGAGACTAATTAATAAATAAGTAAATATAAAAATGATACCTACCTAGGGGAAACTTTAGTTAAGCAGTTGATTTTGTGTCTGTCTTAAAAAATGAATCTGTTTCTTTCAATAATCATTGATAGTAAACTATATATTTATTTTTGTGAAATATTAAGCAATTTAGCAGACGAAGATCTTGGTTAAAGGTGGCAAAATTTTCCTATAAAGCACCCTTAGTACCAAAAGCAAATGTTGTCTTCCTGATGTAGGTGTAGTTGCTGATTTGTGACGTAGTAAAGTTAAGTCAAATTAATTTATGTAGGAATACCCCGCCGCAATAGCTATTTCCTAAGTATACTAAAAACCTTATTTTCTGGCGACAGAAATCAATAAGATTGAGGTACATGTTCGGCCCTCATAGATAAATGGCCTCCCTTTGCTTTAAGAACAATATAACACTTACACCTTTAATTAAAATCTATACCGCCAATATCGCTTCCAGAAACACACCGCAATTTCAATATTCTAACAACAGTCTTTCAACTCAAAGCGTGTGCCGCGAGATTGGATAAATTTTGCTCATAAGCATATTCTTTGTTTACGAGCCTTCTAACCATAGCATATAATAGATAGTATGTTAGGTGCAGAGCTAATGTAATGGCTATGTCGGGCCTCAGGCAGCCGCCCATTAACGACCTCGTAATTGCGAGCTAAAATTAAGTGTTATTTTTATGTTGATTTCTCTACTACTACTAAGTTGCTTTTAGTAGGCGTAAAGCGTTTTATTAATTGAAATATGTTGAGCGTGAATATTGTTTATGGTGGCTGACAGTTTTCATGTTTGATGTGCAGCTTTTATAATGCCATTGAGACTGATGGTTTATCATTTCTCTGATAATTATTCTATTTCCACATTGAGCTTTATGAAGTTTTAGGAATTCCTTACAAACTATAATGACGATATTCCTTATTTGGCTTGTCAACAGATGTTACATTTTCGTTGTGAATATTCATTACGTAGGTACGTATATGTTGAAAAAAATTACATATATTATTACGTTATAATGAGCAAAATTACCTATCCTAAAAGTACCTTCCTATATATATATAATAAAATAAATAGTATAATGGAAGAAAAGGAAATGGACTGTAATTAAAAGTAAAATAATCGATCGTCTTTCTTTTGTCATTATTATCACCTGCTGGCCAGCAAAACGAATAAGTCCCCTAATATGAATATTAAGGACTCTTGGTATTTACTATTATTATTATTTTATTACAGCCGTAGCTCTGCCTAACGAGACAAAAACTTAAATCAGTTCGTGTACCTACCTTTTTTATGTTATAAGGGACGGTCAGTGCGTTCACCTGGTACCTAAGAGATACACCTGACCATGACAGATGCAGTATTTAAGAGAATTAATAACAGTAAGTAGTCATATTTACGTCAACACTGCTCTGCGGTCATCATCCGACAAGACTGATGCTAGGTCTCTTGTACCCGGTACTTTTCCTAGCTACAGTCCCTCATCCGAAACACTCCTATTTTACGGAACAACATCTGGCCTGTGGTGGTACCTGCACGAGCTTTTAGGCCTACGTCAACTTTACGCACAACCTTTGAATCTCTTGCAGGCGTGCGCAGGTTTCCTCACGATGTTTTCCTTCACCGTAAGAGCGTCGGATAACGTACATATAATTTCAAAAATTCTAAAACACATTGGTACGTGGCAGGATTGCTCAGCCTCCCGGTAGGAGGGCAAAACCCACCATTGAGTAGTAAATAATAAAAATAATAGTATTTATTTCAATAGAATTCACTGTGAAGCAAGAATATTTAAATAATTTTACAAATAAAACATAAATTAGGTAATTTTTAATTTGCATTACGTGGCAACGAGTTTAGGCGTCATAATTTTAACGCTCGTAATTTATCTCACCCTAAAATAAATCTTGAAAGATGTATGGATTTATACGTGGATACATACCTGAGAAGGGCTTGATATTTACGAGTGGCCTGCAGCGCGCATGTGCGAACTTGCTCCGTAAACTGCCCATCGTAAATTATACGCAACATTGTGTGCACTGGCCCTTGGCTTAGAGTCCTGTAAAACAAATGCGATATATAGGAGTAATGTATTCAATATAATTTAAGTGGTATGCAAATTAACGTAAATAATCGGCTTCAATATAAAATAAATGGAACAAATATTTGTGATATATTTTGCGGGATTGATTGCGTAGGGGTTATCGCGTTCGACGATCGTTAAAAAGTCACACAATAGTAGTCATTCAGAGAATGGTTGACTGAAATTACAATTTCCTTTATTAATAGTCCCTGTGCTTTGAAAGGCACGATGTACTGTTAGTCTCGGTGGGAAAGCCTGTGATCTGCAGTGGGATGCTATAGGCTGATGATGTGTTCCTTTATTTCAACGTAGAGAATACCGCCGTTTCATTCCATTCTTACATAATTCAATTACATGGATTAATTATTCTAGAAAGAATTATTGTATATACCGTCAATGTATCAAGGTTATGTCTAAGTATCTGAAAACAAAATGAGATCTAAGCGATCGCGAAGCGAAGCGGTATTATCTTTGCATGATAAAAATGGTTGTAGATAGGTACTAAACTCTCAAAATCGTCATGTCATCAGACGATAAAAAACCTCGTTACGTTCCGTTACTACTTGAGTTTACAACAGTTTCGCAAACGCCACATAAATCTAACAAAGCTTGACAAAGGGAATCGCCGAGCGACGACGCGACGTCGAGTTAGACGAAATAAAACGCTGAAACGTTATCTATCTTTACAGCGAGACCGGAACGCGGCCAATTCAGTTCTTACATCAAAGGAGAACATTATCCTTTCTACCAAGCCGTAAAACCTTATCTGGGAGAAAGCAGCACGAGCGGCGCAATCTACATAGCGCTGATAATAGCGAAACCATAATAACTTGACCCGCGCGCCGTCTGCGCTAACCCGACATTTGCACGGGGGTAATGAAACCACGCAGGTCTAGTATTACTGGTTGAGATACAAGCAATCTTGGGAGAGCGCAGTGGGCGGTTTACGATCGCGGGAGGAAGGCTTTTATATTTATTAAGTAAGTTGGGCTTTCGGCAGTATTAATCCACCTTTATGGAGGGGCGTCTAGGCGCCCGCTGCCGATTAAGTGCTATCGCAAATGTACGATTGGGCCAAGTTTTGCAAATTAAGTTTATTTCATTAACGTAAGTTCTGTTTTAACCTCCGTTCCTATTTTTGAATAAAACTTCATCGTATACAACTAGAACGTCATGAATTCATAACACTGGCTGTACTATGTGGTAGACTCGGACAGAGTCGTCTACTCGTAGGTGGATGCTATCACAGTGCCCGTGAAATAGAACTTTTGCACTTCTGTGTTTCGGGTTGAGGGCACTGTAGCTAGTAAAAATACCGGGTATATAAGATACCTAACATCTGTTGTCTCGGGTGACGGGCGGAGTGCGGTATTGGTGGATAATAAATAATCTATCTATCAGTTGTTGGTATCCATCAATGCCGCAACGTCATGCTCAGGCGTAACACTTACCATAAGGTGAGCAACCTGACCGCCCTGTACATTTCTAATATTAAAAAATGTAGAAAATACTGAAGAAGACTTTTTAATATTATCAATACGGTTTTTACCTTTGGCCTTAGACTTGTGTAATGGTAAGCGATCACGAGGCTGATGCTGGTACTTGTTTACCCAGGAAATGCCTGTTCACCTTGTACTTGAAGATACCATGGTTGTAAGTCTCTGATTTCTCTTGATACAGAGACGCAGAGAGGGATTCAACTCCTTGTAGTACGAAAGTAAAAAAGCACCAAACCGGCAAGTTTTTCAACTGCTAACATCTAACGCGAGATAACATGTTTAAAAATTTAATGTATCTACTTCAAATAACTCATTTTTTAATGTTATTTATATAGGTATACTAAATAGTTTAATCTTCTCAGCCTATATTTGTTTACTTATCTACCATATAAGTAAACAAAAGTAAGTATACGTTTAAGTATTGGTGTTGTGGCGAGTTGGCGAGGCGTAATCTGCAATTCCATTAGTTATCTCACGAAGCCCGCTTTACGACTGCCGACAGCTGCGCTCTGTTTCTTACGTATTATTATTTGGAGTGCCCCGTACATATACTATATCCGTTGGTTAGTTATAGGTGTTGCGTACAATAAGTAAGACTGCTCACTAAATGTATAGAAATAAATAAATATCCACTGACATTTACCCAAACTAAGCATTAGCCTGTAATATGTATACTAAACAACGAATACACATAGTACATACCTATATCCCTTTCTTGTAAATACATACATATTAAACATAGAAAAACGCCCAGACTAATATGGCATTGTTATATTAAATTCTGACTCAGTATGTGCGAATTAATAAAGGTTAGAATAGAAATTATGTAAGTACAGGTTTGAATAAAAAAAATACGAGTGCCTTCGAGCGCCTATGAGAAATATAAATATAAAATTAGGATAGAGGAAAATCCGAGGAAAATTTTAGAAGTATTGATATTAAGTTATTTTCAACTATTTTTATAGATTATAAATTTTTGTGTTGAAAAATTTTAGATTCTACAGTTATTTTTATTGAAGATGGTATGAAACCCTTCATTATTAATGGACGAAAAAGTAATGTCGCATATTTTGAAATAACTTAGGTACTTAAACTCGTAATAAGGCGAAAATGGCGGTGCATACTGTACCTGTCGGTAGAAAACACGGATATAGGATTTTTTTTTGTCGCATATAGACAAATAAAAAAAAAATGTTCATCTTTTATATTTGTCCTTTGTTGAAGACTATTAGCAAATAACAACATACTTTATCATTAAAGCCTCATTAGCCATAGTTACAGTTCCTAGCTTTAATAAAATCTCCCATTGCTACTAGCAGTATTTGGAATTTATTAAAATTGCATATATATCGTATCGTTTTGCAGGATTGCAGATTTCATTGTATTCAGATGTCTGTGGTTGCATTACTTGGTAACGATAAATTACATTTAACGGTATAGCAATTACTTTAATATAGTAGAGAGTTTTTAATGTATGTATATAATATAAGTATCAGGTAGTAACCTATATACGATAGTACTTATTTAGCTTTTAGATAGCACCTTCAATCACTAGCTAATATAAAGAATATAGCTTGTTATAATATTTTTTGAAAAGGATCACTTTTATTAAATTAATTAATTATAAACTAGTTTGACAAACTCAAACTCAAAAATGTTTTATTCAAATAAATCATTACATGACACTTTTGAATCGTCAAGAAGTTATTTATAATGAAGATGACACTGTTTCTCATACGCAGGTACTACTTATATTTATGAATTAATATTTTATTAATGATGTAATTTATTTTAAATATACGTTAGCGAAAACTCAAGAACTTTGTGGATGTGTAGAGTCGCTTGGCGCGTACGTGAACGTTATCATATTTTTACGGCTCACGTGAAATCGTGCGTTTTTATTAGGGGGCGTTTATTAGGTTTTCTAGATTAGATGGGCCACAGCCGGGAGGGATTCCGGAGTTTGCCACGTGTCGATGGAAGTCAGCGCTCGATGCGTCATCAATACATTACCGTGACGTTACAGAGTGTATTTTCATCCAATAAAATAGGTGCTATAACGTATTGTTCGTTTTTATGTTGTTCTTCAAAGTAAATAACATTTTGTGTTGTGTTTTCCAAGCTTTACTTTAATAAAATTGAAAATCAATCGTGTTAGAGAAATAGAGCAGAACTAGAAATTCTAATACTGCGGTTGATTCCTATTAGAAGGTAGGCAACTTCTGATGGGAATCAACCGCTCATGCCTTTGAGATGTAACCTCCAAACCTATTCGGAATTTGTTATTAATGATTTTTAATGACATTGATATGATATGACCGAATTTTGATTTATTAAATTTAATACTTCTATCTGCGTCCAAATTCCGCATTTAGTGACCGCATATAAATAAAACATAGCAATAGATAATAACAACCAATGCAATATTAACCAATAATAAATAATCCTAGTTGATTGCTCTCACGGATAGAGTGACTGATGTGATTTTTTATATATTTTTTATCGTTCCGTATTTCAAGCGGGCTAAGGAAAACAATCTGCGCCATGACGCGTGAAGGAATCGGCCCGTATTTATGGGGGTTATTGTTTGAAACGTCTAAGTCGTAATTCCGCAACATAAACCAGCAGGCTTCACTTTAGGCACCCCCTACAGCCCCCCAGCCCCCACTCGTGATGCTGTTTTTCCCGCGCGAAATGGCCCGTTTGAAATTGTTGTTTTATGGAAGTTTTTAGTAGTTGACTTCGTCCGGGTGAAAATATAGAACGGCAATCTTTATGTACCTACCTATGTACGTACAACGCGCGCATTAAAGTTTACCAGTTTAAAACCATGACATAAAATATGAGTGATCATCAAAAGTCGACACTGAAAGCGGCTGAGGTGTCCGGAGGAATACCGAAAACGAGAATCGATAAAATGTTTAAATAACGACCTGTCACAAATAATATACAATGAATATTATCTCCACCATTTTTAAAGTTGGAACGCGGCCCGAAAGCTTCAACGTGATTGGTCGGCGCGTGACAGCTGATGAAATACGTCGGTTCGCCGGGCCCGGCGCAGCGGGCGACAACATGGTTCCACTCCACTAAAATCCCCTAATGAAATTAAATTCCGTACGTTTTAGACGTGCTCGTAAATAATGCGAGTATCTAATCCCCTGATTAATGAACATCGAAGACGCTTTCTGTAAATTAACTATAAAGTAATGTACCTAATGTGAACAATGTCAAACACCTTTATTTTTATGTGATTAGGTAATAATTGTAGATATAGTCGGTGCTGTGGTGTCTATTTTTTTATATGTTAAAAAAGTAATATATCTATGTAACTTAGGTATAGGTACGGAGGTTGATAGATATCTACTATCAAGATAACTATTCAATTATATTAAATATTTTGTACAATAGCTCCACAATAATACTACGTTGTAAGCTGTAATGTCGTTAAAAATGTTACGACCATATTTAGTAAGGAAATAAAATTATGAAAAAAATATATATATCAAAAATCTCAGTGTTATTATACTATGTGGGTAGTAGTAGGTACTTGTGTAGTATACTAGATACGAGTACATACCTAATATAAGGTAATTTTAAAGCATAGGTGCTTTTTAAAGTTGGCTATTACAATACAGAGGATAATCCATATCACGGATAAAAAAAGGACAAAAACTTACACCTGTACAGGTACGGTTGGGTTTAGGTAAGTTAAATTAATGGGAACGTACTTAAAAAAGGATACATATAAAGTCCTATTTGAAATAAATCTTCGAACAATTTTGCTAATCTCAAATGCGTAGCCACGATTTGTCATCGACCGTTTTGACACTTCGTTGGCGGAAAGGATACCTTCATCTCTTGTTTGTGGTCAAATGCTTTAAAAAAAAAACTACGAAGCTTTTTAATGATACTGACACACTGTGTGGCAATAGATATATTTTTACTACTTTTTAAAGAAAACGTACAACTCTATCTGTTGATATATTTACATTACACAATCAGTAGTGTCTTATAAAATGTTGTCACAGATAAGCTCAGCTGTCTAAAAGTACAATAAATCGTACAGACAATCACTAGACACGTTTATGACAAGAGATGGCTTACAAATCAGGGCAATATATCTATTCAGGCAACCCACTCACGCGTAGTTTCTAATGGCATGTATTGGGGGACATCTTAGCACTTTAAAAGCATTTTAGATAAAACAGTGTGTGAGATAGGCCTGTGATTTAGCTACAACAAAATTACACGTTTACGATGGACAATTTCCCCGTATAGCGGCTTATGGCACCACTCATGTGAAAGTAGGGTGTCCATAATACATTTATAAGGAAGTGATTCCATACGGCGACTTGTCAAAGCTCGACGGCGGAGGCTAGATGAGAAAATCGAAAGACCGAAGTATCTGGCGGAGAAAGCGGATACCTATCATAAGTAGTGGACTGCGATAGGTTGAAGAGAGATTTCATAAGCAAACACTAATTTGTTCTGCGTTTCTACTCTTACAAGGCATGACGACTCCTATGTCGCCTATTTGTTAATTACGTTCGATGATTTTTACATTAAATTTGTGGCGCCCACACTCCATAAATCGTTATTTGTAATAAAGAAACGGCGCATATGTCCAGGTATTAGTAGGTACCTTTTTCTTTTTGTGATTCGAAGGTGTAAGATTTTTTTTTAATTCAAATCATATTATTCATACAAGTGCATCTGTAAAGGTAAACGATTTCTTAGCGGAGCTGGGGCTGGCTAAAGTAATCTGGCGTCACACTCTCCAACGCAAAATAGGCGCTTATTTCAAGTTTCGGAGACTGCACGTACGACAAAAATGAGTCTGTATAACACGATATGTAGAAAATATAATAAAAACGATAGAGACATTATTATTTAGAATACAGTGTGCGTCTACGCAAAATAAATATTTTTCAGAATTTGGTTACATTTAGGAGGTATATTGAGTATTTAAATTACCTAACAATAGGTAAATTCACTAAAAATACTTCTCTCTTCTCTCTCTCTTCAACCTATCGCAGTCCACTGCTGGACATAGGTCTCCCCCATTTTGCGCCAGATATCCCTGTCCTCCGCTTTTCTCATCCAGCTCCCACCAACGACCTAAAAAAAAATATATTATACCTTTATATTATACCCCCATGAGTAGCGCCAACCAAAAATACTTACTAAAACTTTTTTCTTTATACAATACCTATTTATGCAATGTTACGTTTTAATCTTGAATGGAAGTCTAACACATTTTAGAACAATATGTGGACACCAAAGTAGGAGCACTGTAGAGTTTTTTAGTGTCCTTGGCATGATTTACTGGAAACATTCCACGAGTGACCTCATCGTATTGTTGGTGTTCACACTTAGATTATCGCGGAAGGTCCTAAGCTGGGCTGAAAAAGGTTTCCGTATTAAGTATTTCAGTCATCAAACAGAGGTTAATTTCAGTGCATTTAGTACGAATAGTTATACTGTGAGTGAAGAAGACTTCACTGAAGTCTTAAATATTTTAAATCGTGTGGACACCGTGGTAGGAGTACTAAAGAGTTCTTTAGTGCCCTTGGCATGATTTACTGGGTGCATACCTGGAGTGTCGTCACCGCCGATGTTAGTGAACACAGATTATCGTGATCCTTAAGGTTAGCAAGGGTTCCGTGTTTAGTCTTTAAATTAGGTAACCAGAGGTTGAATTCAGTATTTAAGGTTAATGCTTATATTTTAATGTTTATTAAGATGAGTTTTAATATATATTATGATAAAATTAAAATTAAACTACCAAAAAATTCTCCTGAATGTAACAAATACGTTTCTGAAAACCGCATCAAAATTGCTTCAGCCAAACGCGAGATAATCGCGGACAAACATACATACCTACTAACAGGTAAAATAAAGAACCTCCTTTTTTAAATTCAGTTTAAAACGTGTGGATACCGTAGTAGAAGCACCAAGGAGTTCTTGCGCTTGACATCGTTTACTGGGCACATTCCTTTAGTACCATCACCGTATTGTCGTTGTTAGCGATCAGAAATCGTCCCGAGGGACCTAAGGAGTTCTGTGTTTAGATTATAAGTTCTACCGTTTATTTATGAGAAGTCCAACATATTTGACTAAGTATGGACACCGTGGTATATGCACTTAAGAGTTCTTTAGTGCCCTTGGCATGATTTAATGGGTGCATTCCTGAGTTTTGTCGCTGTGTTGATTGTTTAGACGGTCCGAATATCAGAGTAGGATCTTAGCCAAGGCTGCTGAACCTATGAAAAATATTTGTACTTACCCATTGCAAACTGGTGGGGAATGTCACGTTGTTAAGTACATCTACATGAAACTATTCATGGGGTATATAAATATTTTGAAAAAGTAGATACAAACCCAGTGAATATACCTATACTAAATATGAGCATAAAATAAAATAAAAATTAAAGTGGGAAAAGAAAAGACGTCGTATGAGCGTCGAAGTTGTTATTCAGTAGGTATTGGCAGGTAGTAAGTAATTTCACTAGGCTCATGGAAAATACCGATAAGTTTAATATCAATCAATCAAAACATAAATATCATTTATGAAATAATGACACACTTATTGCGAAACAGCTCAGAATTTCATGTCGTAAATTAGTGTCAAATTTAATACATAAATAAGACCACTTAAAATACACAACGTTAAGCGCTTTATAAAATGAAAATACTTTATAACCACACCTAATAAAGTACCTCAAATAAATTAAACAGCACCATTGCGAAATTTGTTAATGAAAAATTTTAATTTATGTAACAAAGAGATTAAAACAATGTCTCTTGTATGTTTCAGCCCACCCATGTTACAAAACATAAAATCTAACCCGTCGCAGCGAGAGTAAGCATAAATAACAGATGAAAATCGATATATCCTTTGTTATAAAATACGGCTGAACATTTTTAATATCAAGCCTAAAACAATATATGGCGAGAGCATACCTATGGCAACATATTAAAACGCTGATGGTAACTTACGTGGGTAATTTATGAAGGCTCTGCGTAATTTACACAGGGGTTCGTGGGTAACGTGCCTAAGGAGCCACGGATATAGAGTTTCCTTTCGAACTGGTTCCATTTAAATTAATTTATGCTTGGATGACTTTAATGCTGACGAGCTTTGTGGTGTTTTATTTATATCAATTTGGGTCCATGACGTTTTTTGGCGTTAGGAAAATGAAAGCTTTGTTTCTACTTCTACCTTTGCTACTTATTTTAATGTGAATAATTACGCCGTGTAAGGTTTCGATGATATGATCATAATTGTCTAATCCTACAGAGTTGAACTTACTGAATTAATAGATCATTAAGGTACCTATATAAAGGTATCTAATTAGAATAATTTCGAGAAAATAAAAGCACTTTCTTAGTAAGGCTCAGGCTCTATTAGTTACTTTTGTTAGTATTAACCAATCAATACGAGCAGATACTTACTCAATTTATTCTCGATTCGAGTAGGTTGCGATTTAAATAGGCCGTTACTCTACAGGTACATAACGATGATTATATTTAATATGTGATGCATTTTAAAGATTGTCAATAAGGTCGTTGCTGAAATATTGAAGAAGGTTTTCATATATAAAACACACGTCTGAACATTCATATTATTAAGTCAAAGTCAAAATTCATTTATTCAGATTAGGCTTACAAAAAGCACTTATGAACGTCAAAAATAATACAAAAAATACAATAAAAAATACATTTAAAATACCAAAGTAAAGCACAATAATGAATTTTATTCTAGCTTTAAACATGTGTAAAGGGAACTCGACAATATTTACTTTATTGAAAAACTTTATACATCTTCCTACAAAAGATTTACATACTTTATGTACTCTTAAGTCTGGAACAGCAAGTTTGTTTCTATAAGATATAACGAAATGTGAAAGTTGTATATATTAAACACAATATCAAACAATTTATCTAACAGAATAAGATATGACTTCTTGCTAGATCGCAGGGCCTTAGGTAGTATGGTAAAAAAGACTATATGAATAATCTAAAACCAAACCAGGTGAAAGGCAGCAGATGTTTACCAACATTAATATCTGATACCTATGCGATCGCTTTCATATCTCAATCTGCAGGTCGTATCTTTCACCATAAAACCCTATTTCTGTATCCAATATTTTCGTACACATGCGTCCCGATTCCGTGGAACAGCATAGAGTTTACGATCCTATATTTTTATGCAAAGTGCGTCGCCAAATGTGGCATGACGGTGCCGAAAAAACATCCACGTCCTTTTGCACGTAAAAAAGGATGCGACAGAATAAATATACATGCCACCCTTTTTGTCCATTAAACGAGCGGGGCTTTTTTTCCGGAGTCGTCGTAAAATGTGCCCCAATAAATATGTAAATCTGTTGGGAAAAAAACTCGAATACGGTCCAGTGACGCGTTTCACTTTCGACTCCAGTTTAATTGGTACAATTGCAAAGGCCGTCGGGCAACGACCTTTGTTTGCATTTATTTTTCGGCATTCGTAACGGATGCAATTTCGAATAATTAAATTAATTTTGAAGTTTCCTTTTAGTAACAGCGATAAGAAGCAGGTTTACTACTGAAAACGCTAAATAAACTTTTTGTGTATTATTGTGAAAATAAAAAATAACAATTTATTTTCA
Source organism: Leucinodes orbonalis (assembly GCA_019425675.1). Taxonomy (NCBI): domain Eukaryota; kingdom Metazoa; phylum Arthropoda; class Insecta; order Lepidoptera; family Crambidae; genus Leucinodes; species Leucinodes orbonalis. The sequence goes on along the minus strand of PQWD01012856.1, from coordinate 60,866 downwards.
TTATCAACAACGTAAGAATTCATAAGTTTACGAAGATTTTCATAATAGTGGCGTACATCCATCCTCAATACACAGAGTTTCGTTATTCAATTTAATAAATAATCGGTTTATTTCGTTGTGTACATATAACTGTTTGATATTTAATATAGAACAAAATTTATCATTTTTAACTTAATTCCCAAAATATTTCTTCTAAATTGATTCTCAGACAACGATTTATTCTTCAAATAGGCCTATGATTATATGTAATTTTTATAGTCGATTACACCAAGCCCTGTATAATAAATATTATTAAATAAGTTCACGCATTTCTTCGACTTCAGTCTTTGTTTCAGCTAGGATATTAAGTATCTATAGGTATATAAAAGGTAGTAATTTATATTCCGTGGAGCAGGTAGTCGGCAGGAGCGGACTGGTAGCTCTATCGATCCGCCCGGGCCGGCTTGGCGTCCACATCTGCCTTTCGTGTAAATGTTTATGTATAGATACTTCTCTGTCAATATTGCTTATTATAATATGTACTACATGTAAAGGCTGATATTTCGATTGACGTAGCGTACTTAGTGCCACGAACCCGTGAAAAATGTTAGTAATTTTTTGCTGGTATAATTATGGTGGTTATTGTACAACAATTAAGCGTTATACTGTGATTAAAGTTGAACAAAGAGTAAGATAATATTTTAAGAGTTATGAAGTCCGGTAATGATCTTATTAATGTAAGTGGGTAGGTTATACTTTAAGTCTACGGAAATTTACAATGAATATGTACCTAATTGTTAGTGTTCATTATAATAAATATACCTACCTACCTAGATAGAACATCTATGTATAAGGTGCACACAAATATGTACCTATACTATACGTAAGGCGAGTTATTTTTCATAAATTATTTCAAGATGAGCACACAGTTAAAATATCAAAGAGCACACGTAAATACCCGTTCGATTTATAATTACGCGCCGTACAATACGCGCGAATGGTCGAGCGCCGAAACTTAGCAACATTCTCGCTTAATGAATGGTATCGATCGCGGTCATAAGCCGGTTATTTACGACTGTATTCCTTGTGCCTCGCGTGCAGCTTCGAAGGTGTGTTATTTATACTCCCTTTTTTATTTATGCCCCCTTTTTTCGCAGGTCGTAACGGCGAGCAGTAAAGGGGACGTAATTTTAATTTCATGATTGGAAAGCTCGATTGGCCGGTTATGTGGCTTAATGAGTTTATGGCGGCAATCGCGGTGTAACGGTTGCGACACGACGATTTCGCGTTTAAGCTCAACGATGGAACAGTTTTGGGCTAGTTGGCGACCATAATGGTTTATTAGTTGTTTTTTAAACGGTATTAAGTACGTCTTTAGTGGCCATCTCTGGGGATTTTTCGGATTTGCGTGAGTGCGGATGGATTCGATGGATTATAAAATAATATAACATTATAAATTCATATACCTATATTATAATTAAATAAAAATAAATCATCAAAGTAGGGTATATTTCAAACTATTCCGGATTAGATGCTTATTTTATAAATTTTCATTAAAGGTTAATACTCGCAGGATACATTTTCATTAGCCAGTAACGCTAGGAATCTACTTAGTAAGTTACGCAGAAATTGCTACTATCCATTAAACTCAGTTCTTGCTTATATTCTGTAATAAGCTATGTTACTGTACTTAGAATGATATAATATATGGCGGTTGTACTAACTTCCATTAAATCGTTCGAAAATGATGATTAAGTTCAATGAACGTAGGTACCTGCCCTACCCCGAGATGGCTCATACCTACTATGATTACTAAAATCAGACCGTATCTTCATAAATTAAAATCCACTTGAACAAGACAGTCGGAGCTTTTTAAATGAGCCAAGCAGCCATTCCCACACCCGGCTCCATATTGGAAAAGATAAATCTTCTTACACCCCGCCCCTGCGTCTCGATCCATTAAACCTTTCAATTTTTTTTTCTGCAGACACACCTAACGCACATAAGGCATATTACTCATGTGCGAACTTCAACTTTGAATGTTCTTTTTTTTTGAGAATTTAGATACAATGTTGCTAATCCTCGTATTCACATTTAAACTCGCGCGTGCATATGAAATTCATAAAGTATGAAAACCTTTTTAAGTGTGACGCAAAAAGAAGCCATGATTTATATCTACCGCCTTTAGAGCGAGAATTATGTCCGCACTTTATATTTTTTATCCTTTGTTATTAGCAACATTGTAATACACCTATGGAGTCACTTAACAAAAATATGGCGTATAAAATTTTATAAAGAAAACAGTGTTTTCAGAAAAATAGTTGGGGATAAAAGGAAAGTTGTAAGGGCGTCGTAACTTAGGCATAAAACTTTTGAATGGCTCGGAGGTATCTATGGCTGAATTGTTTAAAGATATAGAGCAAGCGATGTACGGGACATTAGTGACGTTTTACGATGCCAATGATGGCGTAGCTGTGAATGCTCCCGCAGGGCGGCGGAGATCGATTGATCGAAACAGATTCAGAACTATTGTTACCACGACATAATGGGCCGGCGAAAGGTCGCAATCATTTGACTTTGTCGTCACTTATATATAAATCAAGATAAGCTAGCTAATCTCAGTGAGAATTTAACATGTATGACTAGAACTTAAATAGAACATATGAATAGAACCACGTTTCTGTTATTGTTTTAGGCTGGCACCTAGGTACTGGTAACTGTAGTTTGCTTATTTTTGTAGAGTTGGAGTGACGTTTGGGTTAATTAGTCTTTGTTTCTGTGGATACCTGAGTTAAAATAAATGAATAAATTTGATATTAAGCGAACAAGAAAAGGTACTGTGACAGTGTAGTTTTTAAATTAATTAAATTATTATATATTATGTTCTCATTAGGTCTTCTGATACGACAATTATATTTAAATCGAACATGATTTATAAATACAAAGTGTTATATGCACAGTGTGCTCGGATAGGTATGAATGATACTTAGTTGGTGCTTTCTTGAAGGGATACTCACCGGACACACTGCGCATACCTTAGACCTCAATAATGTACCTTGCACTAAGGCCAGAGTGAGACACTCCGACATAAGTATACAATTACTTACAGGAGCTGTCTCACCACAAGTTTGTAAACCTTATTGAGTAATTAACGATATTTATTATTATTATTTAGTTAAGCTAGAAATGTGCTGAAGTCATATTACAAGTGGATCAAATTTCATCTACATACTCATAATATCCGACGACTTCAATCGTCAATTTAGATATTTGTTATCCAGAGCTACCTATACCTACGTGAAGGACGACTTGAGCATGACAGCTGATTTTATGTTATCTGTGAAGCACCTCAATCACACAATACCTATAGAATTCTGATGGTTATCAAATTACTGCAATATCTATGACTATAAAAATTAAACAATAACAACATATTTTTCACTATCAGGTTGATGTTTAACGATTTGAACTCACAAGCGATTTATAATGAACAATACCTACATTAATTGATACCTATCATTACAAGAACATGACGAACTGTAGGTAGGTACTTATATTAATTTTCTTACGTGGAATTTCACTCAAATGATATGAGCTTTGATTGTGTAAGAATAAAAGTGCACAGAAACGAATCATTAGGTTTTAGTTTTACGTTATTGAAATTAATTTATTCTAATTACTGTTAAAATTCACTAGACCATAGTATTTCTCGAGGACAAGCTAACGCACACAAGCGAACACTGGCAAGCTTGCCTTATGTAGGCATTTCCCTGGTACCTATCTCAAGTCGGCTATAAATGTCTCGGCCATGATAATATTTTACGACGGCTTACGCGGGAGGCGGGGAATCCAGCCCTTATCTTACCTACACATGTGCTCTGACATCCAAATTTATCGACTTAAAAATATCCCTTCAGATTAAAAATAAGATACGTCCGAACATCCGACCCGGAGTGGCTGATAAAATATTATTTTTACATGTAAAACTTGGGAAGCACTATATTTAGAAAGTTTTATGGGGATACATTTCGTTGATGTCATGAGTTAAGAGTATAATGGGCATACATTTTGGTTAACTTTTTTTACTGTGAGGTGCTTAAACATTATTTAAAAGATAAGTTCAGTATTTATATATCTGGTACCTAAGTTTTTATATTACACACCAACTATATATTTATTATTATAGGCAATTAAGATAACGTTTTGTACAAAATCTGACTTCTTTTCTAAATATTTTTTATAATGTTTAACTTGCATTACTGTGTTGAGTAGATTTTCATCGAAAACTGTGAAAATTGACACCGGTCGTGCCGCGAAACACGCGTTCGCATGCATACAAAACCTGGTCGGAAAACAACCAACTGTTTGATCGAAATTTTAGGTGGAAACTTAAAATATTTTTACAGAACGTATTAAGTTTTAATGTAAGTTATATAATTTTCTACATATATATTAATATAGGATAGGAAGAATAAAATCACATTTCTAAATTGTATTACGTTTCTTTATGTTTTCCACATTAATAGTTCAAAAATAGGAAACTCTAACTAAAAATATTAATTATTTGTTTCTATATTTTTTATATTTCAAATAACAATCGCTCTGTCAGTGATGTATGTTGTGAGTTTTATTGAGAGTTTAGGCAGGTTATGTATAATTATATTAGTTAATATGGGACTTTGTATGCAACGTATGTTTACGAAATACATCATCATCATTAGCTCATTATATTTCCCCACTGAAGGCCATGAGTCTACCCGCAAAGGGTGTACCTATAGGCTTTAGTTATCCACGCGGGACCAGTGCCGATTGGCCGACTTCACGCACAACCACTGAATTTTTTCGAAGACGTGCGCAGGTTTCCTCACGATGTTTTCCTTCACCGTAAGAGTTCGGATAAACGTACATATCTATACGTTAGAAATTTCGAAATGACATTGGTACGTGGTGCGATTTTAACCTGCACTCTCCAGATTAGAGACCACAGAAATGAGCCACCGACGCTCTACATATTAATTATTGAAAAAAACTCATGAAAACCCGTCGTCACGGGTGATGGGCGCAGGGCGGTATTGGCGTGGAATAATCAGAGAATACAGTGACTGTTTCAATTCTTCTTTAATACTATGTTATAGTCAGGCGCATCACTATTACAAATGTATAATAATATTAATTTATTTATTTATCATCACAATGCATGATTACATAATATCTGAAGACGACGTGTTGTCAACGGGAGTCACATTGTGAAAGTCTGGTGCCTGATTCGCTCACATGCCATCAAGTGAGCGAATTGACCGTTGTAATCCCTTTATAATATAAAAAACAATGCTGATTGGACCCATACGTACTAAAGCAGTCGTGTTCCTAACTTTGTATTTTGGTTTAAGTCTCAAAGATGAAAGCTTGATCATTCAGATCATTTCTTATTTTGATTGTTTAAATAACTTCTATATTGGTATGTTCGTGAATGAAGTAAATGGTCCATTATTCTTTTATGGATTCTGACAGACCATGATAATCCGAAACTGCTTATAATGAATATTCAATAACATTGGCATCGCCATCTTGCCCCTAAGTGAGCATTAACCTATAATATGGATTCTTATCATCAGATAAACATACTTTCTTGTGAATAAATACATATTATACATAGAAACACCGAGACCAGTACAAACAGACATGCCCGGAACGTAAATTAGCCGACGTCCAATCATCACACAATACGGGTCGTCGAATAATGGTCATACTTGAGGTTATGAACTCCCTTCTTACATTATAATGAAAATCGTGAGCAGGAACCTAAGTCGTCAATGCCGTACATATTGAAACGTTCGTCAGGATTGTTCCACGTTGGCGGAATTGAGCACAGAAGAAATAAATTGAAAATAATATGACTCTATACCATGCATTTACAGTATCATCGTCATTACAGCCTAATATGTCCACTGCTGAATGAAGGCCTGCCCTAATGATTTCCACGCGGACCGATCAGTAGAAGTTGACATCCATCTGCTAACCGTCACATTTACGGTCATCCGTCCATCTGGTTGGTTAGCCTTAGCTTTGTTTTCCGTTACGTGGACGCCACTCGATAACCTTTTCGCCCCAGTGGCCATCGGTTCTACGCACTATGTGTCCTGCTTACAGATTTCCCAATACAGGAGATGGGGCAAGCCGCGTTTAAAGTGCGACAACTGTAAGCTCAACGAGCATACACTGGCTACCAGTTTACGCTCTATGAGAAGTCAAGACGCACGAATATTAGAAGAATTACCGTTTTTTCCCAAAATGCCATCCTGTGCAATTTGTAAACATACCATCATCGCAATGAATCAGAAATTTACCAAGAATATAATAACTTTTCACGGTGAACCGAAAAGAATTCGACACTGGGACTGCTATAAACTTGCGGCTTGTCCAGTCTAACACCCCCCCCCCAATGTTATTCTTGAATTGTCTGTGGTCCTGCCCAATGCCACTTCAACTTGCTCATTCTGTGGGCTATGTAGGTTACCTAGTTTCCGACGGTTATCCTTGTTATTTTATATAACATAGCCCTCTCCATAACATGCTGAGCAACCTTGAGTCTATTTAAGATTAAATTTACAGTTTCTCATTTCACTTCTAGCACTTCTAAGTACATGACTCTATTTATACGACATCAATCCTCCTTTTTTACTTAGGTATGCTATTATATATTAAAAATGTATTTGTTAATTTTACATATATTTTTTATATATTTTTATGTACCTACTTAATACTCGTAAGAAACTAATGGATTACAGAGTAAACTAAGAATGGATTTATGAGGTGTATTTCTAAATGATACTATATAGGTATGCAGAAATTCTCCCATAATGCCTATATATATCTACTACACCTTTAATCAGGAATCAGTTTATAAACCTACAGTATCTTATTTACTTGCGCCACAAAACATGTATGTAGTACCTAACAGTTAGAACACTAAATGAATACAAAGTTGCAGCGACTGCATCTGCTACACGGTATTGCACTTAAGCGCATCATTTAGCGAAGAGAAATGTTCTGTCCGAGAACACCGGTGTAACTTTCCCAACAATGTTAGCTCAAGTTAGATGCAAAAATTTTCTTTAAAGATATGTGTTAATGTTTTAACTTACCAGACATCGTTCGTTCTTGTTCGAATAAAAAATATTCATTGTGGTGCTATTAATATCTAATTATACCTACCCAAATACTTAAAAGAATTTGAATGTGATTGAGCAACGGTTTTTTGTTTAGAAGAGTGACCGAGTTTTTGCCGCTTCTTTTTGGTGAAGACTTCTGCTTTTAAAAGTAAAGAAAGACAAAAAAGTCATGAATATGTAACGACGATTCAAAATTATCTGTAAAAGCTCTATTTGAAATAACATATTTTGATATTGTACTTAAGATGTGAGCAACCATGTTTAAATTTATTTGTATTATTTCAGAAGAAATCGCAGAATTAGGGTCCTTACCTTCACTACGAAATATTGAATGAATATAATTCCATATATTTACCTTTTCAGGTTACACATCACAACACTTTTAAGTAAGTTACCTTAATTGCGCTTGTAAGTTCAAGTATTTCTCACTGTATTCTTACGAAACTTCAATATAATATTCAAAATATTAAAGGCTCTCAATATCACTTAGCATATGTTATTTAATTTCAATAGTGTCTTGTCTCGTTTGTGTTTCAAAATCGACTAACAGAATAACCGTTGGCATCCACCCAGTTATATGAGGCTCAATAAACCAAACCGCATCTATTATTTGACTCGACAGCTGACGTGGAAACAGGCTTTATGGCCCAGATTATTAGTGAACATTGACCTAATTCCGTTGCTAGTTTTTAATTGGTCTAATTAACATATTATCAAGTGCCAGAATTTAACCAAACCTTTGGTTGGGCAATGCGGATAAATTAAAAAATCTCTAAACGCGTTGAAATGTCAGTGGTTTTGCCACTAGCCAGTAATAAGTTTTATTCAATGGTTTTACTAGATTGAAATCCGACAGGTCTATGGTAATCTGACTTGAGGAGTATTGATTCTGTCTATGTTGTGATTTCCATCAATTTTTGCAAGATTAATATACCCTACAAAATATTTTGTTTAAGAGTTTACTAATGGTTTGTAAAATAGTTTTTAAAAATTTGTCATTTTTGATCTCTGAGTATTTGACACCTTCACGTAACTGGGCAGTATTTCAACAAGCATACCGCCAACTAGTTCAAAACTACGAACAACGTCTAATATTAGACAACAAATATCAGTCCTAAAGTCCCATACACACTAAATATTGGAATATGAGTTCGTTAAGCCGGCTCAAAATGATGTAACTATATGTGCAAACACACAATGTGTGTTCAGCTTATTAACAGATCCTCACTACTTTTGTGGCTAGCGGTAGAACAGCGCAAAGAACTGATAACTCTGTTTTTAAATTTAAACGTTATTCTTTACTGACTTACAGTCAAATTTAATAATTCAGTTGAGTTTTGAATTGTATTCGGATGATCGTTGAGCGTTTATTGCACCCACAGGCAATTCTGTCGGAGTTAACATTTGACTAATTTGTGAAGTGTTATAGAGTCGTAAATGAGATCGAATTATAACGGTCGATCAGCTGATTTCAGTAGCCAAATAAGTTCACACTATTAATATTGTTAATTAATTAGTAATCGGTTTACTTTTGTGCCTACTTTTACCTTAGCCTAATGCTGGACGTGGACCCACTTTACGATAGTGAAGCGTTATGAAATATCTCCAGCTTATCGGCCCGGTTGGCTTAGATAGCAGTATCTATGAAAGGTAAAGTGTAATGAGAGAACGTATACCCGTTCTCTGCTAAATGTTTTATCCGTAATCTCCCTCATATGCCTTTCGCGGGAATAGTAAGGGTAGTGACAATTTTATTCTAATCTGCTGTTACCACATAAAATGATAGATTTCTCAGTAGTAAAAAAAACTTTACTTACATATTTAATTATTTTAATATTGGTAGTCCCATTGTTGGTTGATTGCTCACTAAAGTCATGAAAGTCGACAGAGAAAATTGCAACGAAATAACGTTATATTATTTTAATAAACTCTGTTATTAATGTTAGCTGTAGCTGAACATAAGGCACTATAACTTTCACTTAATTTAATATCATTTAATTGCTTATCCGCAGTTACTAACGTGGTGAGTAACTGAAATCGAAACTTAGACTGGCCATATCGCTCCACCTTGAACCTCGTTTTCACTTTTCGCGTTCAAATAAACGCGTGTTTTATTGTTTTGTCCAGTGTTATGCAAATGAGTATCGCCAACAGTAGCGTTTATGGAAGGGTTTCCTAAAATAGTGGAAAAAAATTGAAAGTGAAAGCCAACTGGGCGCGTATTGTGCGCTCCGTCACGCTTCTTTTCGGTGTCCAGGATAAATATTTACGTTGAGATGCAAAAGGAGTTTTTACAAGTCCGCTACCGAGTTGGCTTTGTTATTCAAAGCAACCCCTTTGACGGTTTCGCCGAGATCCGTTTGCTTGTTGACGTCTATCGACGAGTCTATTGTTTGTTTGGATGAGCTGTGTCGGGTGCGAAATTCTTTCCAAATTATGTTGACCGTTGATAACGATAAGTTTTTGTGTGTCACGTTACTAGCTACTACTGTTTTATTTGCTGTTTATATTAAGAATACTTTATGATTGATTTAGATTATTCAACTTCATTAGTATAACTTTCCAGTTGATTTGAATGAGTGAGAGTGAGCTATGTGCAAAAAAGCAAACCAAAGTTTGACCAAACATTCTTTTTATACCAAGTTTTACTTCAATTTAATTTTAAACCTTTACGAAAGAGCGTAGGTACTCCTTTCTACAACTAAAAGGCAGGCAAAGGTTGCTTTAAAGGTGTCGATGAGGCAAAGGTAGCGGTAACATTTTCGCTGTCTTCATTACTTCATTATTGACTCTATATATATGTATATGTCACTTTTTTACTCTATATATATCTATATATATATATATATATGTCACTTTTTTGCATCATATCCTTGGCGTGAGGTCTGCTTTTCTTCTAGTGACCCGTCGAGTTGTGCAGAAGCCATTTCCGCGGTTATTCGCCAGGGTATGGAATTTTATATACCATATTCTGACGTGGCGATGAATGACAAAGCTCGTCCGTGGTTCGGGGCTGACTGTTATCGTGCTGAGGCACTTAAACAGTCAGCATACTCGGCTTGGGCTGAAGCTCGAGCACGTTAATCTCCGGATACACTGGAAAAGAAAAAAGCCTTTAACCTAGCCGCTAAAATTTGCAAAAGAACGTTACGCAGGGCTCGATTTGACCACATCAGCCAGGTTGGTGCCAAACTAGCCTCCTACCCCACAGGGAGTAAGGCGTTTTGGTCTTTAGCAAAAGTGGTTGAATCAAATTTCACACGGCCATCCCTGCCACCTCTTCTGAAACCGGATGGTACACTCGCTCACACCGCTGAAGAGAAAGCAAATTTATTTGCTTCGCTTTTTGCGGAAAACTCGCGTCTAGTTACTGCAGGGAAAATTCCATCTATCTCGCCCCGTGCTGACTGCTCTATGGCAGAAGTACATATTCACCAAAGAGAGATCTTAAAAATCCTGCGGTCTTTAGACGTGAGTAAGGCTAGTGGGCCTGATGGTATACCAGCAATAGTCCTGCGTACCTGTGCGCCCGAGTTGTCCCCGCCGTTAACCCGCCTGTACCGCCTTTCACTTGAGACTGGAATTGTGCCTAAGTCGTGGAAGCTTGCTAACGTGCAGCCTGTGCCTAAAAAAGGTAGTCGAGCCGACCCTGTCAATTATCCCCATTTCAGTCACCTCCATACTCTGTAAGACTATGGAGCGTGCACTTAACAATAAACTCCTGGCTTACCTGGAAGGTAACGATCTCCTCAGTGACCGTCAATACGGATTTCGCCGAGGCCGGTCAACTGGGGACCTTCTTGTGTATGCCACACACTTATGGAGTGAGGCCATCGAGAGACACGGTGAAGCTCTTGCCGTGTCACTCGATATCTCTAAGGCTTTTGACAGAGTTTGGCACGCTAGCCTTATAAGCAAGCTTCCTTCGTTTGGTATTCCTGATGGCCTTTGCACCTGGATATCGGATTTCCTGAGTGACCGGTCAATACGAGTAGTCATTGATGGCTACTGTTCTGACCTCCAGACTATTGACGCCGGCGTTCCTCAGGGATCGGTCCTGTCCGCAACTCTATTTTTGCTGCACATAAATGATCTGCTTATGCCCAGTATCATTGGGTATGCAGACGACAGCACAGTTACGGATAGATATTCATCGGATGCAAGGGCCAGTAAGGAAGAAACCCAGTCTTGTCGAGAGGCCATGGTAAGCCGTGTGGATGCGTCCCTTCAAGCAGTCTCCTCTTGGGGTGATGCTAATCTAGTGACGTTCAACGCTACCAAAACACAGGCGTGTCTGTTCTCCACGAAACGGAGCAAATTCGAGCTTGCTCCGACTTTCCGGAATGTACCTGTCGCAGTGACTGATAGCCTAGAGCTTCTTGGTGTTCATCTCACTGCCAATCTCAACTTCGGCCAATATATCGAGTCCAAAGCAAAGACTGCAGCAGAAAAGCTTGGGATCCTTTCCAAGGTTAGGCGGTATTTCACCCCAGGACAGCTTCTAGCATTATATCAAGCCCAAGTCCGGTCTTGTATGGAATACTGCTGCCACCTATGGGACGGATCAGCCAAATACCAACTGGCTGCTTTGGACTCGATTGAGCGGCGTGCTGAGCGGCTCATTGGCGACCCTACTCTGACTGACGCTAAGCTGCAAAGCCTCGAGCATCGTCGTAGAGTTGCACGGCTGTCGGTTTTTTACAGGCTACATTTCGGTGAGTGTGCGATGGAATTACACGCGTTAATTCCACCAGACCCTTTTCACCATCGGGATACAAGACGGAGGCGAGCGTTCCATTCTTACGTGGCAGACATTCCACACATCCGCACAGCCCGCTTTGGTGCCTCGTTCCTAATGCGCACCGCAAAGGAATGGAATTCTTTGCCTCCTTATGTGTTCCCCGTCATTACAACCTGGCCGTCTTCAAGGCAAGAGTGAATAGGCTGTTTCTAGGCAGGCATGATCCATCTTCGGCCGCGTCATCACTTACCATCAGGTGAGATGGCGGTCAAATGTCTGCCTATAAAGGATAAAAAAAAAATACATTATAGACCGTAACAAAACTTTTACGTTAAGATATCTAATTAGCCGAGACTCGCAAACATTCTGTTGTTTCCATCGCTTAAACAGTCGAGACGTTAGTAACATTAGTTAATTTAAAGCAATTGTAGTGATGGTAGGTGCATTCACTCTTTCGTACTCTCACCAATTATTTCAAGAATGTAATTATGTTCGAGTAATTGCATGATATCATAAGTATAAGCCGAGACGCAGTAGTCGGTGTCATTAAACTTTACGACACAAACGCGAGACCACATAAAATTCGAGATAAATCCGATCGTGGAGGGAACAATCCGCTCTTCGCATTCTTAAAGCCCCGACCTCCATTATTTCTTATCGAAGCTTCGACTTGACAGATTGAATAATATATGATTGACAATTATATTTTATATATATAAAGAGTGGCATCAATGGTGTGGACCGTTGCCTTCCTACCGGGAGGGCGCAGGTCTAAATTCCGCCACATACATACCAATGTGATTTCTAATTTTCGAAATTATATGTACGTTTATCCGACGCTCTTATGGTGAAAAAAACATCGTGAGAAAACCTGCACACGCCTGCGAAGAGATTCAATGGTTGTGCTTGAAGTCGGCCATCCGCACTGGGCCCGCGTGAACCACTTTGGCCTATACATCCTTTACGGGTAGGCTCGTGCCCCTCGTTTAATGAGCTGATGATGCTGAATTTTATTTTTATATGGTTACACAAGTAATTTTAGCACGAACAAATTGACAGAAAATAAGGAAAATTAAGACAATTGCGTAAGGTTTTGAAGAGTAGGTGTATTACCAGTAACATACAAAAGGTGCAATCACGGTTCCGTTGTTTAAAAGGTGTTGCCAAGTTTACTAGAATCGTGTGAGGTGAAATCCGCGAGGTGCGCAAAATCAGCTGAAAGGCGTCTCGTCAGCAATTAGCGGCGCACATTGTAAACAGCCGAGCCATTCTGCACCGACCTCACGTACCGTGGGCAGAAAAATCATGATAAGTTTTCCTAATAAACAACTAGTTTTACTAAGAAATGAAGACGAAACATTTTTATTTATTAACATCCATCGGCTACCTTAACCGGGTCAATGACCCGGTTAAGGTAGCCGATGGATTTATTTTATTTTGTATTATATTTAAAAATAAATTGTTATTGCAGTTTGTATTCAATTAGTATCTATACTACACATACATTCCGTATAAATAAAAATACTTACGGGTTCGATAAAAATCAAATTTTGCAAAATTATTAAATGTATATTCGCGTACTTTTTATTTTTATGAAGTTTCAGAATAATGGATGTGGAAGTAACTTAACCATAATTATACATTAGTAGCCATTATATATAATTATAATTTATTTGTTCCATCTCACATCAGAATAACAATTTTAAACAATGCGATCAATTTACAATCATCAATTTGAATGTGAGAAGCTAGTGTCTGAAAAAGACTTAAGTCTGCGACACAGATCACCAGGCTCTCGCCTTCGGAATGAACAAGGTAACAATCGTCATTACAATCACATAGGTAATGTAAAATCGTTCAAGCATTTAAAATTGCATGCTAAAAACTTAACAATAAATCATACAAATACCTATTGTAAACCCACATAAAATGCACAGTTACAACAATTACTCGGTGTCTGCATAATTTAAATTGAGTAATCATACTTTTACTCTCTTCTTAACAGTAATCTAAGAGAATAAATTGAGAGAACTCAATTCACATTATTGTATAAATTTCAAACGTTAACTGCTTAGTGGTAGTCTACTATGCTCGTCTGTAGCTCGTTTGTCGGTTTTTATTTAGATTTGTTGTATGTAAGTTGTTTATATCCCATTGTAATTACGCATATACTCATAGTTAATATGCTGTCGGTATACAGGGCTCATAAGGTAACTTTGTGTCGAGTCAACATACGCCGGAATGCGGCACGCGCACTCAACCACACTCGCCTACCTTTTACTAGTACTTCTGTTATATATGTTCATACTCAAACGATTATGTGCAGATGTACTATTGAGTGACAGCTTAAGATTGCGCGTTTAAACTGAAATATGTTTAAAAATAACATTTATTCAAAGAAATAAAAGTTAGAAAGGCAAAGGGGAAAACGGTTTAAACAGCCTGGTGTCAACAATACAGTCACCCATGGACCCTACGAAGGAACACGTTGAAAGTTTGACTTTCGATAACCTCACTAACCAAGCGAGTTACAATGTAAAGTTGTATTACATTGGTTTTTCTGATAGGCTGTAGCTTGACACCGATGGGGCCAGACCATTCGTTAGCATGTCTCTGTAACCATAGGGCTCTTCGTCCGACGGCTGGCATAAGTTTTCTTGTTCCATATTTAAAATGCCAACTACTTAAATTAGTAACAAAACATTCCATCTCATCAATACTTGGTTTCTGTTAATAGACCTTGTTATATGAAATTTTTTTTTTAGTTCAAGATATTAAATAAGAAATCTTTTGAAATAGGCTTCATAAAGATGTAAATGATATAACTCAGCTAACTTTACTTTCTAAATCCGCCCATGCCAGCCCACTGTTGGACTTGGTCACCCCCTCAAAAATGAATGCTTGAAAGGTAGTTTAAATAAGCTTATATGTTCAGATTGACAGAGTCTCTACTGAATGTTTTATACTTACCGAAGCCTTACGGCTCCTGCGGGAAGAGTATGGGTATTAGCAATAATTGTATTCTAATACTTATGCGGTCACGATTCACGACTTTGCATACGCTTACTTAGTATAGGAAAATGAAAAAACGTTTAAAAAAATAAGATGTGGAAAAAAGAACAGATATTTTTTAAACGTTATCAAACTAAAATAAAACAACTATGAAACAAAACATAAAAACGCTTTGAGGCAATATTGAAGAAACCATTTAACACCAATTATCCTTTAATTAGTTTATTTTTTGGTTACTTATAAATTTTATTTTCTTCACCTTAATTATCCTATAAACCGGCTATATGTACCATGTTGGCAGGTACTTGAAGTATTTGTTTTGATTTTATTGTTTTAAGTCAACAGATAAAGCATGTTCCGAAATCAGGGAGGTTATAAATTACAGAAAATGGCCTAAGTGGTTTGACTTGTATGGTAAGGACTAATTTGGTGGAATTACTTATTTTTAATTGCGCACTTAAATTTACTTCTTTTTCTGAAGAATGATAATGGTGGAAAGCCACCAGAACGTAAAGGTATAGAATTCTACTGATCGATCTTGCAGATACACCCATAAGACCTATAATTACATACCTATGCCGGTGTGGTATTTGCACACGGTGAGTCCACTCACGTCCATAGGCTACAGGTCATTCAAACTAAGTTTATCCGTAAAGTTACGGGCACATCTTAGTTCATACGTAATGTGAATCTTCAAATAGACATAGGGCTTCCTACAATCTTGCAATACCTAAAATTAGCGTACCTGAATCCGCTAATTGTCTCTTCTGTTGATTATACAACATCTCACCTACCGCGCGTAAACGTTGGCGTCCACGGGACGTGCTTGACGAACCAGATGACCCCATCACGTTCGCCGCCGCATTGCCGGCCGAAATAGTCAAAATACTAAAACTCTCGACAAACCGACATTCTAGGTTCCGTCCCTACAGGCGGGGGCCACTGTCGCGATTCCCGAAAGTTCGCTCAGTCCCTATTCGACTAACCGGCGTGTACCGGGCCGCTTTTCTCCCCAAACATACTGGACTAGGTTACCCAGCCCTCCCCGCAACGCCTTAAGTCAAGGTTCGAGTACTACATTGGGACGTCCTTAGGCCGATTGCCCGATGAAAAAAATATGCAATAGATCAAGGATAGGTTGTCTTTAAAATTGCAACAATTTTTGTATTTTTTTCCATCTTCCTGGAGCATGGTTCATTACAACCAAAGCAGCCCCCATTTGCGGTCATTTTAGTAGATATAAAAATTTAAATAAAAAATACAGTTTTGTGCACACATTTAACAATGATATGCCAGTTTACACCTGGTAAACCCTTACAACATTTTGTTAAATTAATTACAAATCAAATTCTATTTTTTATTTGTTTGTAGCGTATTGACTAAAAAGTATCATGTTGCAAGTAACTTAATTACAGAAGATTAAATAACAGGCAAATGTTATCTAAGGATTCCTTGCATACAATTTGTTTTAAATTGAATTGGTCTAATAAATATATAGGTCTGCAGTATCAAGCAGTGTTAACTGAGTGAATTTATACCTAAACGAAAGTTGGTATCAACGCCGATATTTAAAGGCATCTAATGTAAAAACCAATAATTTATTTCTTTTCTGCATACTTTTATCATTGTGGAGACTCCCTAACTGATGGTCCATTTTGTATTGCCCGAATGTTGTCGGTTAGCTTGTTTTCTAAATGGTCTTAAAGGATTATTATCGTCTTAAGTTTTCGGCATTGTATTTTCGTTCAGTCTGCGCATCATAGAACAATACTTTTTAAATTTATTTTTGTGCCACGAATGAATACATCCCACATGACCTTCATAATATCAACCTCAAATAGGACTATACAGAAATTTAAGTTATAACAAATAACTCACTTGTGCAAACACTGCGAAGTAAAATAATGATGCCCTATAAAGTAATTAACAATACTGGCTCCGTCATTAAGCTATTATACTCGCACATAAGCTTACCATTAAAATTGAATAAACAACACCTTAGTTTATACTTAACTTTTAAGATCCCGATCGCTGTAATTGCACCCTCTACATACATTGAGTAAATTTATTCACAAAATCAAATTAAGAGAGCTTTTTAATAAAACTAGGTATTCCGCATTAAATTACCAAGCGAGTACGCTTGGTTTTACAGATATAAAATCGTAGTTTCAAGCAATATTTTATTCATACCTTTATTTCTTTGTCTTTACCGACATATCAGACTGATTAAAAGCCGCAGTATATTTTTAAAACAGTAAGTAATAATTAATCATCAGCCTATAATGGCCCACTAGTGAGTGTTATCCACAACCTTAGATAGTAGACGGGATTGAGGGTTCATGTGCCTTCCGAAGTACGGTATTATCTTTTTTTTGTGACAATCAAGTGATTTAGCATGCAATGACCCAAACTGGAAAGATTACACGGGATTTGAACCCATGACCTCCGGGTCACGAAACTGCACGCTGTACTTACTAGGCCACGGAGGCAATTATTAATTATTGAATTACTTTAACATTTAATAATCCTTGAATATTTTAGTACGCATTAATAAATTCGGAAAATAATGTTAGGCCCTTCAAACTTGTACTACTGTTAATCTACTGTCGTGTAATTCTGTTGTATGGCAGATTAAGCATGTAGGTACGTAATTAAATGTTGAGATATTCTTTGTATGTGGTCTAGTGTGAGAGCGGTCATACACAATGCTACAAATCGTATCATATCCGATGTTAATCTAAATAATTGTAGCTGTTAATTGCGTGCTGTCCGTATACTGGTGTCTGGGAAAAGTAGATAATTTATTTAACAACGGTACATAAATATTGTAATTCTAATGAAACACAAGAAATGCAATTCTTGATTTATAACTGGTTTATTGAAATTGGAAATTTACTGGTCTTACGAAGTGATTTATTTGACCGAATAAGGTATTTTTATGTTATTATTTTGTTGTATTACTTGTGTAGCTACTTAAATCAGATATTGTGACTACAGCTTAAGTAACAAACCATTTAACGGCTACATGCCTTTAAATAAAGCTGAAAGTCCTCTCAGCCTGAACATGGCTAAAAAACAGTTAAATTTAAACATTCTTACAACAGCTCTTATTTCAGTAGAACTTGTTATATTTTAAATAACATGATAAGGATCATATTTTTTTGTAAATAAATACAAAACTTCACTGCACGGGACCGAACCCGAAACCCTTGGCGTAGTAGATGACTCATTAAATAGTTTACTATGCCGTGCTGCGGAACTAACTTTATGCCGTTGGTTGTATCCACCTGCAACCACCGTAAGTTTATTTAGAAAAAAGTAAGTTGAATCTAATTTACATAGAAGAGTGATTTAATATACCTAGAGGATCAGTTTTTTATTAACACGTATTTATATATCTACTATGTACTAAAATAAAAAATTACCTCGCTTTACATTGAAACAATAGAGATATTGGCATTCAATATAACGATAATTATGTGAAATAATCTCGATTCATACCAATTTTAAAACATAAGGTCTTGTCCCTTGTGATTTGGAAATCTCGTATTCTAGACTACCTATGCAACCAAAAAAAGTTCTTGTATTTGTTAGAACTCTATTTTAAAACAAATTCGATCTCTACCGTCACTTTAAAAATGAATAATGACTTAAAGGCATTATAAATAGGCAAACAAAATATAATGGGTTGTAAAACTACATCGTAGTATGCTATTAAATACGCCGGTGCATACGTCATTATGCGCCCGAACCTGTATTTTGTCCTAAAAGTTTAAACATTTCGCACGGGCACTCGATCGTTGTCACTTCATAAAGTGAAAAGGGAAAAATCAATGGATCTCGTGAAGTGTAGGTAAAAAATGTTTCACATAGGGTCGATGATATTGGCCGGTCTCGCGCGCCGCTGTGTGCGCTGCTGTGCCCGCCCGCCCATCGTGCTCCCATACTATGGAATCCATACCGTCATTCGCCGCCGCCTCGACTGCCGCGTCAACGCGCGCGCCCTAGTGCACATAATTAATTTACAACACCAGTAAAAGTGATGATACAAGTTTATCGACTATAAATCTGTGGTGTGTTGTGATCGCGTGTGTCGCAGGTAAGTGATAATTGCTCAGTCGCATGCGCGCGTTTGTGGTGCAAACACACGCCGTGTGAGCGCGCACGAAAACAAAGGCTCGGGCCCTTTGGGTGCCTTCGCGTGGGTGTGAAACAAACCGACACTGTTCTGTGAATGCCCTGGCTCCGACACTATTTCTGGTTGTTTTTAAGTTCATGTCTTAGTGAATTCGGCTGGTATCACGGCTTAAGATTTTTCCACATTCGATAAGTGTGTGCCGTGTCGATATTTGTGTCAAGTTTTTTTATTTTTTTTTTATTCATACAAGGTACGAATACAGTTACAATAAACAAACAGTTAGGTGTAAACATAAACTCATTCGAATTAAATGAGATTTAACATATAATGAATATTCTGTGCAAGGCTAACGTGAACCTATAGTTGTTTTAAACTTTTTTATATAATCCTCGTGGATTCAGGTAAATTTTGCAATATCCTTACCTAGGAGGAGGAGTCCAAGGCTATCATATAACTATATTTATTTCTTCACGCTTTCGCTAACTTATAACAAAATAATAAAAAGCTTTTTTTAATATTACGAAGGCATTCTAAAATTAAGGAGCTTAATGTTATAGCGTACCTATATTATTTAAAAAAATTAAAGTTAAATCTTAATCTTGAGTAGGTAACGTTAAGAACTTAACGTGTGCCGAAGATGATCTGACAGTATTATTTCAAGGAAACAAATTTCGAGTGACATCATTTATTGCGATGATATAGTGCTCGTAGTAACTAATTATCATGACATTGCACAATATCGTATTGATTTGTCCTTTTAAAATTACAATAAAACTTACTGGGTATATATTATAAAACGTAATTGGATAGAATCACTTACTGTATCAGCGTATACTCAATAAAGATGGGGGTCTGTATGTCTTCATTACAACATGCCCATCTTTCTATTTGATATCTACTGATTCAAGCAGCATGCCGTTATAAATCACGCTTCAACTTAATGTGTTAAACATAATTTATCGCCTAATTTGGTAATTTTTCCTATACATTTATCATAATTTCTAGTAGGTGGGTATGTTTTCATTATTAACTTACATAATATAGTACCAATAGAAATAATGCTTATCGCAGTTGGTTTATAGGTACCTTATATGCGCAATCCGATCCCTAGTTGATATAGCTAGGCATTTGAGTGTGCATAGGTATATATTAGGTATCATGATCAGTTTAAAAGGCCCGTTGCAGGACATTGGGCCTTCCCGCACAGCTTAGCAGTAGGGAGAGGTATAAGAGTTCATTACACAGATGACCTTTAAAATCCTATTGGAAATACAAGACTTTGTAAAACCAGATTTATGATCAATTGTAAATCAAGTAAAGGAAGCATTGTTTTAAATAATTAAATTATGGTATAACATAAAACACGCTATTGGTAAGTGCCATAAGCACTGCATAAAAGCTCACTTTTCGGAGACTGTATATTTTTATTTTAAATCGTAAAACTTGGATTAAATTAAAGATAATATTAAACAAAAAAAACTCCATATAATTAAATTAAAAACCAAAAGAATGTAATTACTATTACATTTATAGCATTGTTTCATTAGAAAAGAGTTGGGGTTTTCCATATCGGTTCCTAATAATATAATCATATAAACTACCGCTAGGTTTAGTGGTCCAATCTCTTGATGTAGATGATCCGAAGCATTAAGGGATCTCGTACTTATTTGAATTATTTAATTGGGGTTTTTAATTAAACTAATTTCCGAAATCTGGAATTTCTTTAGTCAGTATTTCCAAAATTGTTTGATCTACCCAATACCCTTATAATACAAAAATAAGTTAGAAATATAAGTACTAATTCAGTACACACTCACTTCATTTTTTTATGATGTAGAGTAGATTACTTAAAATTGTTTGTTTGTGCATGTTTTGAATACCTTTTCAAATTAGTTCATGTGTATTGTTTAACAGGATAAATTTATCAAAAAGTGTTGAATTATATCTCAAATGATTTTATATTCTAATTAAATAATTAATTCTCGCAAAAAAAAATCTATTTCTAAACTTACCAATTGGTCGTCTTATATTTAGTTTATGGTTACACTCGGTAATGAGTCACGGTGCCAAATATCGTCTCGTGAAAAGTGACTGTACTGAATACACTGCGTTTCGAGAAAAGCAGGGCAGTGATGACAGAATAAAATGTACTTCTATAAACATTTATCAGTTTCCATCATCATCGCAAATTTCATTGACAGAAGTATCATTTGCCATTAGATGACGCTAAATATTCGGGACTTTCATTTCCACTCATTAAAAAATATGGAAAGAACTAAGTAGTAGTACCTAAGATATCACAGAAACGTATAGGTCTGCAATTAATTGTTCGGACATATTTATAGCGTTGACCCTAAGCAAAGTTAGTATGATTCTATAAAATCAGTGTTATGTAAATATTCCAATACATCTATCACGTGTGATTCGCTAAATGAATGACACTGGCCATAAACATATAATGGTCTAGTCTCACCCACGTGCACTAGCATCACATATGTCTTATTTCATTCTAAATAAGGTTTAAATTCGTATTTGAAATACAAAAGGGGCCGTTTATTGCTCCTTATGCGCTGGTATATATAAAAGCAGACACCCAAGTAGTGGATTAGGAAGGAACAATCTCCGTTGAGCAACATTGAGGTCGTAAAGCAATTTTGAAGAGGTCAACTTTAAGTCCCGTTCATGTCAAGTTAACGATTTGTTGTTATGACGCTTTTACATTGGTACCTATATTTCAAAATAATATAATGTACGTTTGTGGATAAGCTGCAGCATATATTGCGTTAGTATTTAATGTTTTATCTTATGTGGAGTCTTATTAATGTATCGTGGAAGTGTGAGTTGCTACAACTATTGACATTTTGTATGTACAATATCTTTTGTAGACATGTACATATGTGAAACGTATGCATGAAAAGGTAGCTCTGATAGACGATACCGTAATGTTATCTAAAATGGATTTTAAACATAATGCACGCGTAGGTATATATATATACGCAGCTGGGACCGGAAAATCGACTAAACGATGAGTTCATATTATAGAGTGACCTTTGCATAAAATAAAATCATCAATGATAATTTCCATTATTAACACATTACTATCAAAAAGTTACGACTCAGTTGAATAAAGTCATTGCGAGATAATTTAAGTTTATTACCTAGCAATTGTGTGCAGTATAAAAAGTAGGACTACAGTATAAATATATCTACAGATGACATTTTCAGAGTACGTTTTAAATGAAAAAAAACTGTCTATTCCATTTTCCCATAGTCCTATCATGAGAACATTTTATTGCTTTGTATTATATAATCAAAGACGGTAATAAAACTACGTGTAATTACTAATTACAGTTGTAGTGAGTGTAAATGTGTATTGGTGCGATGTTATTTCAGAAAGAAACGCCGTTTAAACTGTTGTGATGGTGGTTTCTAATCAATATTCAATCAACGCTAGGCAGTAAAGTTAACTAACCGAGAAATTAAGCGGACTCTGGTTATACTCGTACAAAACACACTATTCTGTCTTTTAAGAGCACTCTAGGCCGGTATGGTTTAGATATATTTTTTTGTTGGAATACTTAACAAAAAATAAATTGGAATACTTAACAAAAAATAAACGTCTACGTACAATGAGCGTAGGTGGCACATTGGTGTAGACTGTTGATTTCCGATCTGAAGGATGCATGTTAAATTCCCGCCACATACCCAATGTATTTTCGATATTTCGAAATTATATGTACATTTATCTGACGCTCTATGGTGAAGGAAAACATCATGAGGAAACCTGCGAACGCCTACGAATAGATTAAAGAGTTGTGCGTGAAGTCGGGCAATCAGCCATGCGGATTGGCCAGTGCTCGCGTGGACGCTTAAGGCCTTATACCCTTTACGGGTAGGCTCGTGCCCTCGGTGGGGACGTTTATGAGCTGATGATGATTGAATACCTATAACATTAAGATATTGTGTTAATAAACTGAGTAACAAAATAAATTACAATTTTACCACTCCTTTTCTTCCGAGTGCGATAAAAGACGGTTTAGGGACAAAGCAATCGGCAGAGTATGGGTAGTGGGTAATGAGCAGTGCTCTAGCAGTACTTACATTCAATCTTTAAACATTCAAACTACACTTTAGAATAGTTGAAGTAGGCCCAAAGTACAGCAGTTTCACGGGCTTTTAACACGTTATTTGACTCACAACAATCGCTTATCATTTTAGCCGTAGGTACCTACAATCTTTCATTACTCCCCCTTATCACTCAATCTGCTGAGTATCCAATAGCAGTGGACATCCACGCCTTTGCGCGCTCCCGAAAAGGCAAACAACTCCGGGACGTCCTAGACGACCTAATAATCATATCTATCGTGGTAGACGAAGTACCTACGCATAGCATCCATATTAGGTTACACACACACTGCCTATTATCAGAAAGATTATAATTCACCTCCACCGTCAGGGGCCATTATTCATCCCTGTTTCCTAGGTTCGACCAGTTCATTTTCGATTTCTCGATTTCTTACCCAAACATATGGGTACTATGTTACTTAACTTACCCGGCAAGACCAAGCCAAGTTTTTTTTTTTTCGAACTGACTACTGCTGTTGGCCGCAGATAGCCTTTACAGCTTCACCGGTCAAGTGGCGAGCGCAGATGGCTCTCAGCCTTAGTTGTAAATACAGTCCTCCACTGGACGGATCCTTCTGGTCTTCGATAGTTGAAATGTTTGACTACTTTAAGTACTTATATGAAATATATGGTTTAATACATTTGATGGTTACTTGTTCGCTTGATTTTTTATTTTATAGATATAAAATGCAAACTTTGAACACTCGGTACTTCGATAGTGTATCGAGGGCTATGCACTCTTTGCCTGTAAAAAGGAGAAGGGAGATACATATTTCAAGGGAGTAGGGTGATTTGGGCCTCCAATAGGATCAATCTCTAGCGGTGGAGATTCCCGCTTAAGCTATTTTTCATAAACCTACCTAAATAAAATTATTTCAAAGAGAGGTTAAATTATTTTAATGAAAAATAAATCGTTTTACCACAAATAT
The DNA here is from genome assembly GCA_019425675.1 of Leucinodes orbonalis. NCBI lineage: Eukaryota > Metazoa > Arthropoda > Insecta > Lepidoptera > Crambidae > Leucinodes > Leucinodes orbonalis. The sequence goes on along the minus strand of PQWD01012856.1, from coordinate 36,770 downwards.
TGGTAAAAACTAACTCTTAATAACAGGATCGTTTATAAAGAGTTTTTCGGTCTCATATGAGGCGGCTAGTGGACATAAGTACCTACCATTTACCAGAGAATGGGTAGCTGCATTTTCCCATTAGTACAGGAAAACCTATCACTAGTCGTTGTATGCCCTGATTTCAGCAGTGAACTGACATTATAGATATTGGGTAGTATACCTAAATTAATGTGTTCATTCCAATTATGTATTAAAAGAACGGTGCAAGTCACCAGGTCTTCTGTATAGCATGAAGGTTTTTCTTTCAAACTGCTCTTGATCAATACATTCAATTTTTATTAAAGACAGAGAAAGTGTAATTAATACCGGTAGATATTACTGATTCTATAAGGTGTAGGTGACACCTGTTCTAACTTTTTATTTAGAAAAACAAAAAGTTAGAACACAGAAGAGGGTCACTTTAAAAACAAAATTATAAGATTGTAGTAAAATAACCGGTGACTCTAAAGGGGATTAACCCACTAAGTTTGATTCTTGGAGTCTTGTTGGTATTTGACGACCCATTTGGTGTTGCGGTTGAGAGGTCGGCTGCAACACCAAGGGTTCCGGGTTCGATCCCCGGGCAGTACAAACATTTGTGTGCATGAACATGTCTGTTTGTAATGGTCTGGGTGTTTTCTATGTAAGATATGTATGTATTTACGAAAAAAAAATGTATTTAAGTATATTTATCCGTTGTTTAGTACCCATAATACAGGCTTCACGCTTAACTTGGGGCTAGATGGCGCTGTGTGAATGTCAGTGGATATTTATTTATTTATTATTGATTTGTCAGGAGAACCAAGTCTCTGAAGTAGTGCTAAAGTCACGTTCGAAGCTTTAATACGAAACAAACGTGTTTGATAAAGATAGACTGAAAAATCTAATTAGTTTGAATATTGGTAGTGCATCTAAAACCTTAATCCATAGAAAAATATGTTGTTACCTACAACATTTGATATCCAGGAGATTAGATAATAGTTAATTTAGGTAAGTGTAAAGGTAAAGTTTTGATTAAATTGACGAACTACAAGTTAGGTTAGGTTAGGATATACAATTAAAAAAACTTATTATAAACGCTTAGATTGATGCGAAAAAAAGCGAGTTTAGGACTTGTTTCAAAGTTCATACTTCAAGTTCATACTTACACGGCTACAATAAGCTACGTTACCAAAATACATAACTATGTAAAGCCCATAAAAGATAATAACTTCATACATTCCATTCTAATAAAATATACCTAGTTTAGCATAGCGCTACTTGTTAATAAACTTTATAACAATACGGTAGGCATCAAAATTGCAGGTGCAAACGTAGTAGCAGCCAGGTCGAGCATCCAGTCGCTAACGACCAATAATTTCAAATGTTATGAACTTTTGAGTCTATAAATCGAGCAAACGACTCAGCCACTGGCAGCATCTCGTAAACGGTTGCAAATGGACACTTGTCCAGGTTATATGGCTAATTTCAGCTTACTAGGATTTTTCTCTCAGACAAATATCACAGATTTAGTTGGTTTGAGTTTAGTAGTTGGTACTGGATGCATTTATTATGAACTTAGGTACTAAGTTCTACTTTACTGACCGGTTATAATTAAAATTATCTACTGAAGTCCTAAATATGAGACTGTAGGTAATAGGTAGGTTCCTAGGTAGCTACTAATTCACCCTAAGTGAATTCGATAATTAAGTCTCAATAAATTGATTGACGTAAACCTTCATCATCATCAGCTTATGAAACGTCCCCACTGAGTGGCACGAGCTTACCCGTACAGGGTGATTAGGGCTTAGTCGTCCACGCGGGCCCAGTGCGGATTGGACGACTTCACACACAACCTTCGAATCTCTTCGCAGGCGTGCATGAAGGTTTCCTCACGATGTTTTCCTTCACCGTAAGAGCGCCGGATAACGTACGTATATTTTCGAAAATTTGAAAACACATTGGTATGTGTCGAAAACACATTGGATTTGAACCTCAGCCTCACCATTGAGCCACCGACGCTTACCTAAATGTTACTCTAAATTAGGTAATAACCTTAATGTTAACCTAAATTAGGTAATAATAATATTTTGATTCGTAAAAACTTTTATTCGACAAGTCCTAGACACCTACTGATATGATTTACGAGTAGGTATTATTAGATCGCCAATAATAACAATACAAACATGTGTGTGTGCTTCGATCCCTGGACATACATTTATGTGGATGAACAATGTTTGTTTGTATTGGTGTAAGTCACAGACATCAGAATAATTATGTATTGGGAAATCTGTGGTGTAAGTACATAATATTACGTAATATTTTATATTATACCTACACTATGTACTAGATGTGACCAATAACTATTTGGGGATTTTTAATATGAGTAGAGTACTTTAATGTTATTGGTCAATGAGTAGGAACTTACCTGATTATACAATGTATTTCTGTATATATAATGGTAGATACACCACCCGTACCTCAAAAACAAATCGCCAAAGAGAAACAGAAAGATGCTTTCTGTTTTCTCTTTGGCGATTTGTTTTAATCATTTACATAAACAAGGCATACGCCTTTGTTTAGGTAAATGTACGCTCATTCGAAATATAGTAAGTGTGATGACGCTGAATTCGGAACTCTCTTTGCGATTGTTTTGTGAGCATATCACGAATCTTTACTCTTACATCATTGAATTATAATGGTATTGTAAAGTACCTACCCTATACTATTTAAAAGACAAACTATGATATTCAAAGGCGTGTAATCTAAATATTTTACCTTTACTCGGTTACTTCGGCAATGGCTGAAAACTCTTCACTCTTTGAGTGTATGTTACACTAAGCTATTGCCCTTTTGCACTGCTGCGGCATGCATGTGTAGTTTGGGATAAATGCTCAATATATTAATAATGTTTTGTGTATATCAGTATTGTTGTGTGTTGATTTGTCAATTAGATGTTTTTTGTTATGATAACTAAGCATGTACGTCTATTAGTGCAAATAAATGATTTATCTATCAATGAAAATAGCAGAAAAACGTACGAAGCTTTTATTAAACTACATGAAGTACAACACCTGGGATATATCCGGAGTTGGTTGATGTGAGATTTTTTTCTGAATGTTTTTAATAAATATCTTTGTAAAAATTGTCTCTGCCTACCAAATTAAAATAAAACATACTTAAGTAGTTTTATGTGCAAATTAATTTTAGATTTTTGGAGATTGTTGTGTAGGTACCTACATACGAGTAGGTAGGTACCAGTGCCATCTAGTATCTCCTATGAAATTTTTATTTTAAGGCAGTGGGTCGAACCATTTCTTAAATATCAAGTTAAAGATACCGAATTAAAAAGTATTATTTTTGCACGTAAATGCAGCCGAGGCTCTCTTCCTGCGTTTTCGTCGCATTATCCTTTAAACTCCTCCCAGTGAAGATGGGGCATCCCGTATTCCAATCATAAGTGCGGCGGACTTTTAGGCGTCGGTGTGGGCGGAGTCTTACTGAGCCCAGCCTTTTACAAATGGCGCCGAAATCGACCAATGAGGTCCAGAAAGCCGGATAGTGTCTTGAGACGGTTGCTTAGATTCGTTACTAAGCAACGTGCTCAAGACGAAGCTTTTTGTACGATCTGTTGTAGTCGGCTCCTGATTGCGCAAACTGTTATTGTTTCACAGTAAGTTCAATGTGGGTATTAGTAGTATGTGCAATGAAACCTCTTAATAATTTATTATTTTTGTTTGTTTTCAGATTTGTTCCTAAATATTTCTTCTATAATCAATTTACATAATATGATTACAGTAGAAATATATTTTGTAATTATTATTTCTCAAACATTTTTAAATATAATTTATTTCTGAACAACAAATACGAGTGAAGTTATTTTATTATTTATGATAACTGATAATTCTTTAACATTGTAAAGCAAATGCCCGCGTGTGTCACGGGGAATTGTTTAAATTTTAATTGACAAATTAGTTATAAAATGCGTTATGAGGACATCTTTACTCACGTGTTAAAACAAAACAAAGTCATCTCTACCTATTACAAAGCTTAACGGTGCAAAGAATAGAGCAGCGAAAGCTTCGAGATAGTTTAGTTCTGGGCGCTTTTAACAGATGTCGCTCAAAGGCGACAGAAGACAAAACAATCCATGAACATGACTGCTTAATTTGCTACATCGCGATAGAGGCGGTTTTGGCATTTCACTTTTTAAGTGTAATAATTCCTTGATATGAGGTCACATTTTATTAACTCTATAGATGGTATATGAAATAATATATGTTGAATTTTGTTTATCTTAATATTGTGATTGCCCACACTTGTGATCTCTTTATATTAATGGCTTCAAAATTTACCTTCACATATCTTTCACATTTTTCATTTAGATCAATATAAAATATTATGTAGGTGATTATAATTTGTTGGAAACAAATATAAGTTAGATATAAATGCAATTTCATTCGTCCATCTAAAATGTATTTTGTAGGAGTTAGTTTGAGTTGGTACTCTTGCTATCTATAATGTATTTTGTTACTCTGTTTTGTTGTGCCCCCGCTATTAAAGAATCAAGGATCGAGAATTTAGTGCTTCGAATATGTCATAGAGGGCGCTACTTAATTTTCGTAGTTTTGCATTAAAATATTTAAATTAGGTTATATATAGATGCAGGATTAAAACTAGTATTGCAATATGACGATATAATTAGAGATGTTGTAATTTGAGGTGATTATCTACAGTAGTTTTTAAAACTATCGACTTTTCATTTGAATATAGAGTTAGGGACTACTAATTTATGAAAATACCATCTTCTACCTATTTCTATTTAAATAGTTTTAGTTATCTTTCTTCTAAGTTCCATTAGGCAGAATATAATATGAATTTAGTATATAGGTATTGCTTTTGAAAATTCTGAAGTGGCTCTACCTTACTTTTTTATTGTCTTGGGTAGATCTTTATTGCCATCTGTCACACTATCTAGCATAACGTTTATTTATATTAAAATAAATTAATAGCTTCAGTGTGTTATGGATAGCAGGTACTTACTCAGTCACTTAAAAATGCCTTGAAACCTACCTATACGTGTATTAGTTATATTCATAATCTTTTTAATAACTTAATTTCGAATTTTTCATTAAATTAAATCAATAAACCTAGCTTCAACATAGACACACTATGGAATTTCATGCATGGTTTACTATTTGTAAGTTAGTCTGTATAGTTATTAGGAAAATATCTGTTTGTCCATCTAATTAACAACTTACTTAAATTATGCAATTGGTGATTGTGGTCATACCTAATAGATTAAAATTAATATTTATAAATATCTACGTTTATTTTATTGTACTAAGGTAACCATCATATCAACAAATCAACACAATTGCCATAGGAATTGTGCCTACCAAGGGCATAAGTTTTGCTTGATTTTTATATTAAGAAGCCTCAGTCATATTTGAGTAATGTAATTGTACTGAATTGTTGGGGTCTCAACGGGTCTTACAAATTCATTGATATGTAAGTACTTAAGTTATCTTGAAATGTATAACCTAGTTACCGACTTACTTACCTGCACAGGAGGTATATTTAAGCAAGTACCTATTCTCGGTTATTGTAAATAATGATTTTGCCTCATTGTTGAACACAATAACATTCATAATATTATTTTTTACAATAAAACAAATTAGTTTCTTACAAGAAAAACCATTTATTGACATATCATTATAGGTACCTCATAATATACGATTTATGCGTCTAGTTCGTCAATTGCTATCCATAGAATATTCTCCATCATGCTTACAAAGCTACTTTCTATACCAAACAAAAGATATAGACAAGATTTATCTTTACCAATTGTTTTGTATAAACCTTAACACAAAGGGCTAGTGGCCAGTTTAGCGTGAATCAGATCTTGGAAGGATATGGGGTGGGAACAGGGTGGGTACCCCGTATTGATCGGCAGCCATTTTGTTTGCGCATGCGCGTTCATTGGTATAATGCTTTTACTTAGTAATTACACAGATGGCGCTAGTAATAATTAAGTTAAATTATAATTATTACTTAGATGTGTTAAGATAGGAATGATAAAGGAAATATGTATTTTCAATATTTCTAAAAAATATATACCACTTTATAGTTTAGCTCTCCCCACAGCTTTGCGTTGTGGTAAGGCATATGCCGTCTTTTGAGATCTTATAGGCCGGTCATTCGTTCAGTGTCAATAAAGCCCTATTTTTGCAGATAGATAAACATAGATAGGTACCTCAATGCAACATTGAAAATGAATTATGGAACAACATAGTTATTCTTAAAATAATTAGAATCCAAGGTGTCTTGATAATAAATTTAATGGGTACTTACAGTTCAATAATGCTTTCATATTTATTTTCATACATTTTAGCTCTATCAATAAGTGCTATGTTAAGTGCAAACATATTTCTATGGGACATACCTATAGGTAGGTACAATAAATTTGTACTAAATCTTCTTATTTATACGTATATTCTTGTTTTTTATTATACATAGTTATATTAACAGTTACCTAATGGATTAGCAAGAAAATCACTTACCTTTCTATATACTCGTATTTGATGGCATTGGATTATATAACCGCCTATTTAAATTGCCTTTGCTAAACCCAAACTAAATATTTAAGAGATTACGGTCACCATAAACAAATCTATAAATATCTTCTATTTATATAGCAAATAAGATTGATGTCTTGTACAAGTTCGTCGCCCCTTTGCTGTAAAAATATCCCATCCTAAAAGTATCTCGGCACTTCGGTAAATAAATAGTTATAACACGAGGGTTATCGATTGGTGGTATTAGTTGTTACCAAATAGGCTTAGATTAATGAACGTACCTATATTGTCCTAGCATACAACTTGGGGGAAGCCAAACTAAACTTTGCTAGGTAGTGGGCTTGATACTAAATCGTCTAGGTAGGTCTACTGCTGTAGGTAGGTACCATGCATAGACCCGTGAAACAGGAGAGAACTTACTAGGTATACTTACCTAAAGCTAAGAGACATAAGTAGTGTTTGACGATTTAAGAACTTTGAAGCATCGACAATACAGCCTAAATGACGGGCGCGGCAAACTATTGAATCACTGTATCGCTTGTCATCAGGTGAGCGGGCTGATTAGCCTGTTGACTACGGATCACAAAAAAGCTCAACTGCTTGTAAAAATACTTATTCATTTTTTTAGAGGCAGTAGGTTTATATTGCATGTTCCATGTTGCAAGAGCTTTGATTACAAAACCATTAATACCTATAGGTAGATAATTATACCACCGAACAAAACGTCTTTAGGTGCATTTAAATTACTCCCAGCACAATCCTAATGTTTGGAAATGCACGAATAGGTAACTCATGTCCTTTAATAGTAATAATATTATTAATGTTATCATAGGCTTGTGATACTTCTAGTGTGAGTTTTGAATGTTAACGGAGTCATTATTTTACCACTGTTTCTATTACAAAGTGGTCCATAGGAGAAGATAAATATTATTATATTTATCATCCTTATTGTGGTGTCAATACCGGAAGGCTCAAGTACTAGATTTTAACTTTGGAACGTTAAATATTTTGGAAGAAGTGAACTTGAAAGTGAACAATTTTCCCACAATTCTGCATTTAAATTGGCTGTCATGACGGAATTAGTTTCTCATTAAAGTCAAAACAAAAACTAAAAGAACGAACGAAACAGCGAGACTCGGGGCCTACCTACAACATGAAGAAAAAGTATTTCTGAAAGCTCGCCGATCGTGTCACGTGCTTTGTGCTTGAGTGAACATGGTGCAAAATTACAAAGTACACTGTACACGTAACTTTGGACTTTATCACTAGGTTTGTAAGAGTTATAAATTCACAACGACCATTTTGTACAATTAAGGCTACCATTTCGTGTCACAGGAGAAACGCGCTATCAGGGAGGTGACTTCACACATCATGGTTTTCTTTTACGCTTCCTTAGAGAATAGGAACCCCAGTGCAACGTGGATAAAGAAGAAAAGAGATAAAGCTAAGTACACTTATACTGTGTAGAATTTTGAAAACTTTATATACTTTACGTCTTTCATTAACATAGGTTCTAAAATAAACAATTTATTTACCTACATTTTGTACAAATATCGCTTTAAGATAAAGCAATCCAGAAACAATATAAGATCTTTGTGACAAATGAATCGCCCATTTTTTGCAACTTTATCATAAGAGAAGTTTCACTTTTATACTTATTCGAGGAAGATACAGGTATTTGAAATGTATTTCAAATGTATACTTATATAACAGTATGCAATAGTATCTAAGTACTTACATACTAGTATGGAACACTAATAAGAAGCTGGAAGTCGCATTAAAAGAGAGATAAAAATCACAGTTCTTAAGTTGAGCTCATCTAACAAATATTGCATTTAAAAATTCATACAATGTAGTGTAATCTAAGTACCTATGTGTTATGTATTTCACTAATAAAATGAATTATTAAATCTTTGACCAGTGTGTGTTGCCAGTTATGACAACGGAAGCGAAACGTGGTCGCTCACTAAGGGTCTCTTGAATAGACTCAGGTTGCTCAGCGTGCTATGGAGAGGCTATGTTAGTGTCTCCCTACGCGATAAATCCGAAACGATGATATCCGTAGGAGAACTAGGGTGACGACATAGCCCAGAGGATTAGCAAGTTGAAGTGGCAGTGGGCAGGCACATAGTGCGTAGAACCGATGGCCGATGGGCGAAAGGTTCTCGAGTGGCGTCCACGTACGGAAGCGAAGCGTAGCCGACCCCCAACCAGATGGACGATGATCTGGTTAAGGTGGCGGGTAGCAGATGGATGTCAACTGCAAGGGATCGGTCCGCGTGGAAATCATTAGGGGAGCCTTCGTTCAGCAGTGGACATAATTGGGCTGTAATGATGATGATGATGATGATTAAATAGCAAAGGTATTTTTGTATCTAATGCATGAATAAATCGTGTTCATTAAACAGGAATGTTTCTTACAACCCGATCCCTCCAAGATTCATTGTGGGAATGTGACAAAGGGGTGAGGGTCCGAATTATACGTATATTCTGTGTTGTTTAGATTAACCCTTTTATGTTGAGAGCGCGGCGGTGGGTCGGAAGGCCCTCTTTGATAATTAAAACCTCCCAATCAAGTGACATTTATGCTGATACCAGGATTCTGCGCATAAGTTATGAGACCCAATCACTGACCGGATTTGAGACGTCTAGTTCATTATCATTTTTGAAATACTTACCGCTTTTAAAATTAGCATTTGTTATAAAAATATATACATACGTTCATCGGAAATACGTCTGATATCAAAGATTTGTCATCTTCAGAAATTTTGGTAAGGATATACCTAAGGATACTTTTATTAAATAGGTACGTATTAAAGAGTATGCTTAATATTCAATATTAAAATGGTTCTATTCTTTTATCATTTTAAATAATTAGGTTCTTTTTATTTAAGAAGAGTGAGGTAAATGAGAGTTGGGCTTACTTGAAGGAAATTGTTACACATTTGCAATACCAGATATCATAAAGATGCATTGCCAGCCCTTGAGATATAAATAAGTGTTTTTAAATCTAATATTAAAACAACATATTACAGCATATTCTGTTTATTCAATGCATAACAACCTAAAGCGTCATATAGGTATTATTCACAATTACAATTTTAATTTTTAAACATAACAATACAAATAATTTATTGATTTATACTCGTTTAGATTGACTATTTCGACTGTATGTATATGTGTGTGTTCTTGCGTCCATGTAAAATGGTTTACCCCATTTCTGTTTTTTTGAAGCTGTTCACCACCATCATAAAGTAGAAGCCGACTAAAAAACAAGAATTTTATAAGCGTATTTTTTAAGTGTGTCTCCTTACCAAGAACACAGATAGGTAAGTAATGTTTAGACAGTGAAATTTATATTGTTTTTGTCAGGTTCTAATCCTTATAGTCTCTGAAAGACTAAGTTTTTTTCTCCAGGAAACTAGCTACATGCACTTTTTATTAGATTTAAATCTTTATATCTCTTACCTTTAAAAATAAATTTTCGAAAAAATTGACACAGTGATTTGTCCAACTACACAGACGTATTTGATGATACCTACTTACATGCCAGTATCATCAAATCTGGAAGTGTGGGGAGCTTGAGCCGTAGCACAACACGCGGGCCCAATACGGATCGGGTGGGAACACAACTACCATCCAAAAATAGTAGCCGAGACCGACGGCTACAAGTGCCCTTCGAAGTACGAAATCATCTTTATTTTCGGACAATCAGGTGATTCAGTCTGCCATGTCCTACACCAACTAGGCAATCGCACAAAGTAAAGTTAACCCGCGGGATTTGAACCCTTTACCTAAGGGTGACGCATCGATCTAAACCGAACGCTGTACTCATTAGACTACAGATTCCGTTCTGGATCTGACGTACCCCTTGGTAAATAAAATGTCATGTTACTTACGTGCAACTATTAGTACAGCAACCGCTAGGGTTGCGAAAGGGAAATTACAATCTTGACTTAGTCCAAGAACTCCAGAAACGATGACAAGCACTAATCCACCAATATACGATAACGCCATTGCCCATAGAAATAGCTCTGCTGTTATTGTTTTATGCTGTAATACAAAAATATTTATTTTAGGTGATATTTAAAAAAAGTACCTTTAGTAAATTATATACACATCGATACCACCATTTATTAAGTGTTATTAAGTGCGATTCAATAAATGATAGTTGCAAATATTAAACCACTTTTTGAACATAATCTAGTATCGTTTATCTCTTGAAACTAAATGTTACAAGAGTTTTTTCAATAAGATTTCAAAAATCTTGATGTTCTCACTACTGCGTGCTCATTAATTATTCATTCACAGTTTGTGTTGCAAAAGGATCTTGGATATTATGTTATTATTTGTATGCATATGGAATTATTCAGTATTTATAATTGATACAGAGAAAATTACAAATAACATAACACAAACAATAATCAAATAGGAACTCAAAATAATATATGTACTCACGTAACATATTCCAAACAGGAATACGATAGCCATAACGAATAAAAAGATAGCAAGAGCATATTTAATGTATTTTAAAAACTCGGTTGCCGAATTGGCGCATTCTTTTAATATAAATGGTATCGGCCCTTGAGAGATCTGTAGAACAAAGAACCATTAAAAATAGAGGAAAATATTTATAATTACCTTTCGAGACCCTTGAAATATGACATCAGAATTTGAATATTCGTTTAACTTTGGCTACCAAGGCAAATTTGGAAATCAAGCGGGCCTCTCAACCGGACCGAGAAAACTCTTGCTACATTGAGTTACATTAGTGAGGCAGGTTATGTATAGTTCTTAAATCTGTGTTACCTACACATAAAATTTTGGTGATAGAGATTTTGCTTGATAAATATAACTAGTATTTCCTTGCAAGAACCAAAACTAGATAAATTAAAAGTAAATAAATATCCACTGATATTCATACATCCCCGTCTAGTCCCAAACTAAACATTTTACTCTGTAATATGGGTACTAAACAACGGATAAACATACATGTATATATATTTTTGTAAATACATGCATATAATACATAAATAACACCCAGACCAATCCAAACAAACATGTGTTACAATTGTACTGCCCGGTTATCGAATCCAGAACCTTTGATGTAAGAGGCTAAGAGCCGACATCTCAACCAACTACACCACATGGGTGGGTAACCTTTGATTATTTGTCGGGATGTCGATATAGGAGGAGGAGGAATAATTACAATAGGCGTGAAGATTATTTATTGCATTTTGAGGCAAAACATTTTCTATAAGAGAATCCCTGAGATTTCTTTAGATTTGGGTACAGGTACCGAAAATGCTAAAACTTGAGAGTCTGTGCAATTCTTAGCAATCTGGTAAATATACGGTAAGAAACTTACCAAAGCAAAAAGTGCAATTAAGACAGAGCCGCAGCGGAGACCTATGCAGAAACAACATTTTTCTACATCTGGTAGAAAATCCCAGACTCCCATTATATTGAACACTGGGAGTAAAACATATATTAATAACTATGTAAATTTTTAATCGACGTTAATATGCAGAAAAATGCTAGTGTCACGTCATATATTTTTTGACAAACATTAAGAAGTATATCATGTCAGTTTCAATTATTATTCTTCTGTCATCAACCTTCAGAATTGTCAATTATGTCAAGTTCAAAGTTTCATTTCACTATAAGTAGTGAAATGAAAGTACGTAGTTTTATTTTACTTTTTATTGTAAGTAACTCCGTGGTATCCGTGGTGGAATTATCCGAGCAGAACGCAAATCAACTTACTTCCTCTGAAACATGAACTCTTATTATATGCTTAGTCTGAGCTTACTTCCCATTCAGGTAGGTATTCAAACCAATCAACTTAAGTTCCTGACTAGCGTACTTTCGAACAGAGATGCTTCTTTTCAGCTTGTGGTTTGTAGAAGAATTGTTTTTACGAATTCAACAATTATTAAACAAATACTTGCAGCCTTAATGCTTATGCGATACAGGTAGGTATATAGTGCGAGTACAAAAAGCATCCAAAATTCCTGTTAAATAAATTCACTGAAGACCCAGGTAAAATATATATACTTGTATATGCAACAGGATGCAGGCCCTTAATAGTCGAGTTGGTTCATGTTTCTTCTTCTTTTTCAACCTATCCCAGTATTCGCAGTCCACTGCTGGACATAGGTCTCCCCCATTTGGTTCATGTTTACTCCTATTAATATTAGGTACTTTAAAAACTACCAATAAGTACACATTTTATTATACTAGGTGTTCATATTTTCTTCAGCACTATGAATAAGTGTTTATAAATATAAAGTTCAAAGAACAAACTTGGTGATATCATTAATGAAACGCACAAACATACTATAATTGTTTATTACAAAAGATACATAGATACTTATTATTTTCAGACCATGCAGTATAATAATGTTTGCCTTAAAATAACTGTTATTTACTCTCAACATTCGAACAGAGATGCTTACTTGCATTTCCACGTTTTGTCGCGAATGTTCGTTATTATTTAAGTATCAAGCATTTGAACTTTTGCGTCTGTAGGAATTAACCACTATTAAAAAGTACAGCCAAACTGTAAAAGAGAGTATGAAAATATTAAGATATAATACCTTAGGTATATAATTCGTCGATCGATTGGATCAAAAGTTAAGGATCGTCCATGGACATAGCCAGCCGTAAGCTGTAGTCCGGATTGGTGAATAAAAGTTTAAATAGCTACGTATGACTAATAACAAGTGCGTCCATACTATCAACTCTGAAATGAAGATTGAAATACGTACTTTTATTATAGTAGACTAAGAAAATATTATGATCTAGATTTGGGTGACTTGAGTAGACGATTGTAAAATCATTTGATACATATTAGTTATCAAAATCGTTGTTTGATAACTCACAGTTATCAAAACCATTCAAAAATTAGTTGAAATCTTTATTTTACCTTAGCATACAATTTTTTCAATAAAGTCCCAGACTTGACTGTTAAGGAATCAGACTAATAAAACACAATCAAAAATCTATTGTCAATTGCCTGTTCCTTTTGTTTAAATAAACAGCCGCATGAAGTACCTACATCTTTTGGGACTTAAGCCAACCTATCCAGCCTGTAGTTAATCCTACACATTAACACTTCCACCACATCCACACTTCACCAGCCTGGNGTGTTACCTACACATAAAATTTTGGTGATAGAGATTTTGCTTGATAAATATAACTAGTATTTCCTTGCAAGAACCAAAACTAGATAAATTAAAAGTAAATAAATATCCACTGATATTCATACATCCCCGTCTAGTCCCAAACTAAACATTTTACTCTGTAATATGGGTACTAAACAACGGATAAATACATGTATATATATTTTTGTAAATACATGCATATAATACATAAATAACACCCAGACCAATCCAAACAAACATGTGTTACAATTGTACTGCCCGGTTATCGAATCCAGAACCTTTGATGTAAGAGGCTAAGAGCCGACATCTCAACCAACTACACCACATGGGTGGGTAACCTTTGATTATTTGTCGGGATGTCGATATAGGCATTAAAATGCAGGAGGAATAATTACAATAGGCGTGAAGATTATTTATTGCATTTTGAGGCAAAACATTTTCTATAAGAGAATCCCTGAGATTTCTTTAGATTTGGGTACCGAAAATGCTAAAACTTGAGAGTCTGTGCAATTCTTAGCAATCTGGTACACATACGGTAAGAAACTTACCAAAGCAAAAAGTGCAATTAAGACAGAGCCGCAGCGGAGACCTATGCAGAAACAACATTTTCTACTCTGGTAGAAAATCCCAGACTCCCATTATATTGAACACTGGAGTAAAACATATATTAACTATGTAAATTTTTAATCAACGTTAATATGCAGAAAAAATGCTAGTGTCACGTCATAATATTTTTTGACAAACATTAAGAAGTATATCATGTCAGTTTCAATTATTATTCTTCTGTCATCAACCTTCAGAATTGTCAATTATGTCAAGTTCAAAGTTTCATTTTACTATAAGTAGTGAAATGAAAGTACGTAGTTTCATTTTACTTTTTATTGTAAGTAACTCCGTGGTATCCGTGGTGGAATTATCCGAGCATAACGCAAATCAACTTACTTCCTTTGAAACATGAACTCTTATTATATGCTTAGTCCGAGCTTACTTCCCATTCAGGTAGGTATTCAAACCAATCAACTTAAGTTTCTGACTAGCGTACTTTCGAACAGAGATGCTTCTTTTCAGCTTGTGGTTTGTAGAAGAATTGTTTTTACGAATTCAACAATTATTAAACAAATACTTGCAGCCTTAATGCTTATGCGATACAGGTAGGTATATAGTGCGAGTACAAAAAGCATCCAAAATTCCTGTTAAATAAATTCACTGAAGACCTAGGTAAAATATCTATACTTGTATATGCAACAGGATGCAAGCCCTTAATAGTCGAGTTGGTTCATGTTTCTTCTTCTTTTTCAACCTATCGCAGTATTCGCAGTCCACTGCTGGACATAGGTCTCCCCCATTTGGTTCATGTTTACTCCTATTAATATTAGGTACTTCAAAAACTACCAATAAGTACACATTTTATTATACTAGGTGTTCATATTTTCTTCAGCATTATGAATAAGTGTTTATAAATATTATAAAGTTCAAAGAACAAACTTGGTGATATCATTAATGAAACGCACAAACATACTATAATTGTTTATTACAAAAGATACATAGATACTTATTATTTTCAGACCATGCAGTATAATAATGTTTGCCTTAAAATAACTGTTATTTACTCTCAACATTCGAACAGAGATGCTTACTTGCATTTCCACGTTTTGTCGCGAATGTTCGTTATTATTTAAGTATCAAGCATTTGAACTTTTGCGTCTGTAGGAATTAACCACTATTAAAAAGTACAGCCAAACTGTAAAAGAGAGTATGAAAATATTAAGATATAATACCTTAGGTATATAATTCGTCGATCGATTGGATCAAAAGTTAAGGATCGTCCATGGACATAGCCAGCCGTTAGCTGTAGTCCGGATTGGTGAATAAAAGTTTAAATAGCTACGTATGACTAATAACAAGTGCGTCCATACTATCAACTCTGAAATGAAGATTGAAATACGTACTTTTTTATAGTAGACTAAGAAAATTATGATCTAGATGACTGAGTAGATAAAATCATTTGATACATATTAGTTATCAAAATCGTTGTTTGATAACTCACAGTTATCAAACCATTCAAAAATTAGTTGAAATCTTTATTTTACCTTAGCATACAAATTTTTCAATAAAGTCCCTGACTTGACTGTTAAGGAATCAGACTAATAAAACACAATCAAAAATCTATTGTCAATTGCCTGTTCCTTTTGTTTAAAAAAACAGCCGCATGAAGTAGGTACTTCTATTCATTTATTTATTAATTTTATTTCTTTAGGTTTCGGTGATGTAGGTACATCTTTTGGGACCTAAGCCAACCTATCCAGCCTGTAGTTAATCCTACACATTAACGGTGAAGTTAAGCCCATCCACACTTCACCAGCCTGGTAAAGTGTGGATGTGCAGACAACGACCACCGTCACACATCTTTCAACGTTGATCTTAGTGTAACCGGAGTCAGCCAGGTACAGTGATGGAAGTAATTAATACTAAATCATGATAAAATATAGCTAAAGTTTACTTCGCGAATATAAATATTATAAATATGAGATACTTACTGAAAAGATCGACGAACGAAAATATAAACTCAAAAACAGGAAAGGCTCCGCCAAAAGATATACAAGCAGACACGTACATCAAACTGTATATAAATGATAGAAACATAGACACCAATGCAGTTATCATGAATATTTTAGCTGCTTTTTTGTCTGGACCCTGAGAATTAAAGCATAATTTATTAACTAAATAGTTCTTAGATTAAGTTTTCTCAAAGTAATTTCTAATTATTACAATTTTTTTCTTCTAAGTGTTTCCTGATCTAGGCTACATTGCATTATGCCTAGATTAAAGTTACCTATATTAGTAGGTACCTGAGTAAAAAATACCATAGAGATACTATAAGCTTGTACTTAGATATATTAAGTATATTGAAAAGTATATTAACCAATAATTTCTTAATTTATAGGTAAAATATGACACTTAGTGTTATGGCATAAATTGAATTATTTTTTATCCTGGAATTTAACGAAACATAGAGTTGCTGCAAAAGATTATATAAAGCACATTCATACAAAAACCCAATAACTGTGGCTTTGATAGCAGTCAATACTCATCTGACACCAAGTACCAACTTCTACCTAATATTATACTAAATTACTATTATTAGTCTTGATGTCTAAGTACTTACAAAGAACAGTCTTACAAGAAGGTTGATACTGCTAATAAGAAATACTAAATCGGATATCAGAACAATCCATCCGATGTATCTAACAGCAGTCACAAATGCACTAGAGCCAGCTTCAGAACTTCTAAATACGACATTTGATGACGAATCCCCTTCATTCGGCTTTGTTCTGTTCACACTTAGACATGTCGGCCCAAGACCAGCATTTGCGCCAAACCCAAAACTTAACTGCAATAGAAATTATTAAGAAAGAAATAAAATATATTTATAAATCACAAAATTACACTTAAACACAAAAGAAATGTTGCGATATAAGATCATATAAAAGGAATATATGCAACAAAATAAAAAAGCATAAAGATGAAAGAGAAAATGAAATGTTTTCATAAAATATATCTTGTCATTTTTGATAGTGATTTTTTAATCTTTTTGGAAAGGGGGAGTGGTGGTGGTTTATTCTATAAATTTGACGACCCATTTGGTCTAATGGTCGAGACGTCGGCTGCAACACCAAGGGTTCCGGGTTCGGTCCCCGGGCAGTACAAACATTTATGTGCATGAACATGTCTGTTTGTAATGGTCTGGTGTTTTCTATGTATAATATGTATGTATTTCAAAAAATGTATTTAAGTATGTTTATCCGTTATTTAGTACCCATTATACAGGCTTCACGCTTAACTTGGGGCTAGATGGCGCTGTGTGAATGTCAGTGGATATTTATTTATTATTTATCTACCTACTGCCTATTTATCTACCTAGTACCTACCAATATAATGTTATACATACGACATTGTTCAGGTTGACGTCAACCACGTCGGGTCGGGTGAGACTGCTAGTTATGAAGCATGACACACGTATGACGTAGGAATGACGCACCACTGCCCATGACACTGCTGGGCTCATCACCTGAAATGTGAACAACGATAAAAAATATATTCTCATTTCTGAGTAGTACCTACTTATAAGTAGTAGTTTATTAAAGTTGTGACTTAGTTGAAGCACTGATTTTAGGTAGGTATTACAGAAAAAAAAACAATGTAAAGTAAGGCGAAGAGAAAATAGAGAAGCAGAGTGACTATAGTTGAGCACTTTTAATAGAAAATGAGGTCTTGCATTATTCATCCAATCAATTTTTTTTTCAGTAGAATGATATAAATGTAAAGGATATAAGATACTTTCCCTCATTAACAAATAAATATATTGATTAAGTACAACATGGCTATAAATATATAATTGAAATAAATACGAAAAGTGAAATAAAAGCGACTAGACATCAATTAATGAAATGATATGATATCAACCTCGACCATAAAATCGTAACGCGTGCTAATTCTAAATCTATAACCTCGATTTCATGTTCAAATTATAAAAAAAAGAATTACTAACTATTCCCAGAACTGCAATGATTGCCGTAGCGGTTTTTAAATCGGTCACACAACCGCAGCAAGATTCGACATCCGGTAGTCGGTTGAGAGGCATGAATAATCTAAAAAAAAACAGATTTTTTAAAATGTATCAAAAATATTTTAACCCGTTGTAAACTTCACTACAGCTATATAATGTCATCATGAGACCGATTTTGACTTTGTATTTTTTTACGATGTGAGGGAAGTACTCTTTCTTGTGGCAAAGAGTTTTCATTGTGGATATAAAAATAATATCTAATAAACAATACTAATAATGTAATCAACCTAAATTATCGAATAATTATGCTCTTTTTACAGTAGAACTTTTAGTAGTGTTTGTCAAACATTAGTTTGCTATAAAAAGATATTTCCTTTTTGTATAGGCAGGTAGTCAAAAGTATACAGTATTTGATTCGAACACTCGATTGTATTTTTTTTTAAATAGTTAACATCTAGTTTAACTTTTCAAACCCTAAAATGAAAGGCATAATAACCCTCTTATGTAACTAAGAGATTCCGATTGTCTGGTAAAGCTGTGAAAGCTATCAGCGACTGTAATCAAATGTGGAATGCGCTTTGGAACAAAACCCTCACGACTAACAATATTTCGTGGGCTGCTTAGGTAGGTATGCGTAAACTAATTTTGTTAAGAATACCGTCGTAATGCGTGGCTTAACGTGATCTCCGAAAACCCGGGATTCAGCTTATTGCGCCTCGCGGGTCGGGAGGTGGGAGGGACGGCTCTTAACAAGATTACATTGGAGATAAAACGCGGCAGATAATAGCGACCCTGTAAGCCGGCCCTGTGGAGCTCGGCTCTAAAACGAAATTAAAATTGGTCGGATGAAACAAAAAGATAAAGCGCCTGAAATATTAAAAATTAAATCACTGGTTAGTTGGGATTAAATGTACCTATTCATAAATAAATTTTGAATCTTCGGTATATAGTAAGTAATTTTGACCAATGATATTAATTAGGTACAAGTCATTATTCATGAAATTGATGAGTTTTCCCTATACAAGGTTAACAAAAATATAATTAAATAGATATTTCACATATGTATAATATACGACCGCTTATGAAGCGTAAGTAGTTCAAAATAATATAGCATTGAATTTCAAAAGTGCCTTTTATTTTCCAAATTTGTACAAAGAAAATTTTCCAAAGATTCTTTAATTTGTATATGCATTCTGATAGCAATACGAAAGATAGATACAACTTTTGTCTTGTAATAATCATAAATTTAGATCAGTGATTCTACGAAACCATTACACATGAAACTATCCAAAAGAGATCCAAACACTCAAATTAGCTTTATCAACATGGCAACGCTAAATCAAAGACAAAGCTATGAATGATTCATATCTAAACTGATCGCAGCTACGGGCGATGCACTGAATAATTCTAGCGAGAAACTATAGTTATCTAGCACGGAGGCAAACATTCAACCGTGGCGTCTGCTATCGATCCGGCTCGCTTGTTTCAAATTCAATTCGCAGAGTGGGAATAACAATAAAACCCGGTCCGTCGTGTATATCTCGAGATATCACCTGCGCCCGATACGTGCACTGAATCGTTTGAGTTTTAAGCAATTCTGCACTAGCGCTGTGCCGTTGGAGGAAATAGGACACATTGTCTTTGTAAATGTATGTACATACATCGGAAGCATATGTACTTTGTAGGTGTATACTTAGGTACTGAATAACATCAATTTATGAGAGGTTTTGTAGAATTGAGTAGGTTTAATATTCGACATTTTTTAGTTCTAATGTAAATGAAATTGTTAAATAGATTTAAATTTCGTGCAGTGGGTAGTAATAGTGGAAATAATCTAGTAATGTTGGAACATCAAATACATAACATCAAAAATTTAGTTGCCTTTCCAACATTGTGTAGATGCGTAAGAAGAAAACAATTGGTAACAATAATGGAGAGACTTGAGACAAGATTTGATATTTTAATATTCATTATTCCTAAAAAAATCTCCTCTCATACCAATATCTTAATCTTAACCCAAAGCCCATAAAACACATTTGATCGCACACATGATATCTTAACTAAAATGTTATTTAAAATATAGAATTTGAAATGTATTTCCCCGAAACGCTTGGTAATTATTCAAGCCGCGCGTCCGCCGTTGGTCTACCAAGAAGTGTCAAAATATTTTACACTGGAACTTTAGTAAATATGAGAGGCGGTTCACTCGTGCGATATATATCTAGTTTTTATAGCCGTGTCTTATCCGCGGTACGCGACGGGAACACGCCCCGGGGCGCGCTTACGAATCGCAATGTAGGCCCCGTGATAAATCTTCACGAGTTCCAGTTTTATTTATTAAGTTGTATGGTGTTTTTACGAGGTACCGCCGCGGGGGCGCTCATTACAGCGCCTCTGCCGAACGTGATGAAAAAACTTTCCCCGCGATATCTTCTTGCAACATTAATTACGAAACTCGGAAAGTTCCTGGCCGTTATTATTTCTTTTGCCACTCGGCGCCGAGACAGAGAAATTTTACGATTCAACTTTACCAGAATGGCGAGGGGTGGTTCTTTCACCGTAGAATGGTTCTGATAAGAGTATGTCGGGTAATATAGGCAGTAAAAGTACTGAAGACGTCACGTACCAAAACAGGTCTCGCAGTTTTATGTGCGCAATTCGGGGTGCACACAAAAGAAATACTTCCGTCGAACGTAGATGTACCGAGTTTAGACTTTCTGCCACTGTAATATTCGGTATAATATATTTACGAAGAAAATATTTTTCTAATGTGATTGAGTTATGTATGATTATGTAAAAAAGTATTAGTTATTGTTATTATCCACATCCACCCGCGCATTTATATATATTATGTAATTTCAAATTGCACTTTTAAATATATGTCCTATTTTTTTGAAAATAGGACATATGGTTGTAAAGTTAGACATTGCATTTTCAGAAGTTTCGATGCTTCACAACTTTTGCCAGCTTTAAATTACAATAGGTTAATATGTACATAGATCCAAAAAGTATTTAAATAACCAAACTAAAAGTTAATTTTAGATTAAAAGTTTAAAATAAATACTAATTCAATAGCTTCACTGCATCCGTAATCTTAAGAAACTTTAATTTATAGATCTGTAATTACAAATACCATTACTGGTATTAACTAAAAATTCAAAAGCAATAAACTGTTCAATTACAAACCAATTTAACACGATTACGTAAGCATAATAAAACGCGCCAAGATCGCGTTTAAGCCTTTCAATAAAGTACGGAACTAAACGACCTGCCAGCATCCGAAACAGGGTAGTAAGGTCCCACCAAAACTTTCGGTTTAACTTTTAGTATTCGGAGTTAATTATTTGATTTTCAAATAAAGATAGCTAAAATAAAAGTATGGTATCAAATCGTAGCCAGTACTTTACAGACATAGGTCAAGATAGTAACAAACATAATAGGTCAGTAAAGCCATGTTTAATTTTGAAATTAAATACAAAATAAAACAGTTTTCTATGTCGAACTGTTGCTGTAGAGAAGAATAATCTATAAGAAAAGGCGCTTACATAATACCTATTTACAAAATGGGCGTATTCAATAATATTTTGTTGCAAATATGTGATTACGATTAAGAGCGTCGGTGGCTCAGTGGTGTGGACTGTTCCTGCCGGGAGGGCTGAGGTTCAAATCCCGACACGTTCCAATGTATTTTCGAATTTTCGAAAATATATGTACGTTATCCGACGCTCTTACGGTGAAGGAAAACATCGTGAGGAAACCTTCATGCACGCCTGCGAAGAGATTCGAAGGTTGTGTGTGAAGTCGTCCAATCCGCACTGGGCCCGCGTGGACGACTAAGGCCTAATCACCCTATACGGGTAGGCTCGTGCCCCTCGGTGGGGACGTTTAATGAGCTGATGATGATGATGATGATGTGATTACGTCTATAACAATGCACAGCGAGGCTTCTTTATGTCAGTGAAGAGTTTTAGGATAGTCTCCACTCTAGCTTGGCAGGGTTGAACAAAGCAGCTCCAATGAAGGGTAAGATAATGAGAGTGCGCTATAATTAGCATAATGTTATAGGTATCCCTAATCCGCCTTTTACGGCAATCGTGATAAGAGTAAGGACGATGACAAATTGTATTCCTATCTGCCGTCATCACATGGAGTGGACCGTATGGCCAATATTATAATGATGATGATTTAAAAAATCCTATGAAAAAACTAGATAAAGTAGATTAAAGCAATCAACTCATCAAAAGATTTTGACTAAAATATTGGTAGGATATTTAATGTAATAATTTAGCTAATAATATTTTGCATTTATGATACATAAAAATAATCATAAGTCTAGTTGAAATAAAAATTTCTTTACCGACGCTATTAAGTGAAACATATCAAAGTGTAGGTACTGCTTGTGGGAGATAATGCAAGTTTTGAGGCGCCCGCGGTCCGTACCCCAATAAGCGGAGAGGGCGTACCTCACGGTTAATTTATGTTACTATAACTCAGCCGGACGGCTACGGCTAGGTAATTTAGATGTTCTGGCAACATTGTCGTAATGAGAGTGGCTCAGCGTGGTTTGTTTGCGAGTGTGGAGCGAAGTGGGTGGCGCGCTCATACCTAAACTGGCTGCATAGTAGGTATTCCTTTGATTAGAATAAAAAAAGCCTTGACTCCAAAAAAGAGCCAATGAGTTTTTTAAAATAAAACCTAAACGTTTTAAACGCAATCAAAGTGGAATGTATTTCCTTTCTCCGACGGTCAGATTACTTTTTATCTTAGCGGCACCCGAATCGAGTTCAAGTTATCAAGTGTACCTACCTACGGCGTTAAAAAAACAATTTAAAAAACTCATTCCGAATGTGAAATATGTCTTTAATCCAAGTAAAGGTATGAACATTACCAACCAACATTTAGATACCCAAATAAGGCAGGTTTTTATATACACACCTCCGCATTAACAGTTAAGTAAAACATCTAAAGGGCGGCTCAGCATCAGCTTTTAATACCTTGCGAGCGGTTTATGAGAGAGAAAATAAACTGTATTATATTTTCATTGTAGTCGATATTTGATTGTACGATCAGTCTCTTTGGGACTATTTTATAATGTTGTAGGATGTTCTGGCTTAACGAAAACGCTCATAACATACACAAGATATGGCTTCATGTGGCAGTTTGTTATGAAGTTTATAGTGGAGTCAACGCGGTTCTAGTTACATGTTTGGGGAAAAAAAATAAAACGAGTATTTTGGAGTGTTATGCGTTGTAACTTATGAGATCGAATCAGCCCGGTCACTTTGTACCATGAAATAGTGGACGAAAACAGTTCTTCTGATCTCAGTAATTGGATATTTTGTGTTCAAAAGACGAGCCGTTATGATAAATAACGATGCATAGACATGGAATGTTAATATTTTTTTTATAAAGCGGGTACAGTCGTAAATCGGTCAGTAACAGGCTCTAAATTCACTTGGTTTACTTTTCAGTTTGGTTGTATAGTCGACTGTTAATAATGAGATTCAACCTTAATGAGAACTTTTCCTTTTTCTTCCTTTTAAGGCCTATATAAGAAAGAATAGGAAATCTGCAGATTTATTGATTGGTGTAAATAGGGACATTTTTATAATAATGTGCTTGAACTTTTTGAAGTTAAATGTTGAGGTTGCCCCATTCTCGTCAAATTACCGGCTAACCCTACACACTAGCTTGTACTCCATTAAAATATATTTTGGACAGAATTTTTTATTGGTTGATGAAGGTCTTCACCGAGGGTGACTACATACAATACAAGTTCTAGCCGATAGCTATTGTATGATCGATTAAAAAGAAATTTCAACTGTCTTTAAAAGAAGTTATTTTTTATTAGTTACAAAATTTACATAGTACGGGTTTTTTAAAAATAATATTGTAAATTGAGTAGTTACTTTAAGTATGTATGTATGGCTATTAAACACAAATCGAGATGAACGTTCTCACACTTTTATGAGTGGAATAAAGATACACTACCTTTAAAATACGTTACATAAATCAATCGCTACTTGAATTGATCTTACCAAAAAACCTAAACATACTTGAACATCTCTATTAGTTCTTTAAGCGGCTTTTTAGTTTCGATTTATGACCAAAAGCACTTCATAAATCTGTAAGTAATTAGACATCTATATGTCGTTCGATAGATATGTCAAGTTTGGGAGGGTGTAAGTGGCAGGTGTGCTCGTAAAGTTTGCACTTTATGATAATATAAGATCTTAGTCACTGGCTCCTCCCGTTATTACAACGGATGCCTTACCTTCTGTGTTATATGTTTAAATTCCCTTAGAAACTTAGAAAGAATAAATATAACTATCTTATATTAGATCAGTCGTTTAAAGCTATCTCCTCTTTATTCTTTGCTATCATTAATAAGGAATTGTTATTCACGTGATGTAGCGTCGGATTGTGATGTAACTGATTGTTTCATAACTAAACAGTTTTGGAATAATTAAAGCTGATAAATATAATGATATTTTTAGCTTTATATATTTTAATAAATTTTAATCGCAATTCTTCAATGAAACTCGTTTGTACTAAAATAAAATTCTGCATTAAAATATAGTAACTAATCCTAAATTCATTTTAGGATCGTTGAGTACTACCTATATCACAGACGACGACAAATGTTCATGTTTGAAATACATAACCAAAATCTTGCATTGTTATTCCGGTGCATTAACCGAAAGTAACAAAACAAATGAATATAAAGTGAACTTTATCCAGGGCTATCAAAATTTGATAGCGATCGAATAGGCACGACTTGCAGCCAAAATACTCGAAATAGCTGGCTTTACTTCCGAATTCTTGACTCGCTCGCGTCGAATCGATAGTCGATACTAATAAAACAGCGCCGATTCGCGAATACATAAAACGCCGGATTCGAGTCTTGCGCTCTCGGTATAAAGCTAGAGAAGGGTTCTCTTTTATTGCAAGGAATTTGCATATAAAGTAACCATTGAAGAAAAGCGATCTTCTTTTGGCTCCATGTTTTTTCGTATTCATTGTTGCGAAGGCCGGTTCAACGTTTTATGGATCGTGATGCTTTCTTAGCGTATTAATAAATAATGGTATCAACAGTTTTTTCTTACGTTGATTTATTTGTGAAAGCATTTTATGCTGTTTATGTGACGACGTTTAATTATATTTTGGATCGTAAATTTTTGGATTAGTATCTTACTTCTCTATCCAAACAATGGACGTTTATATCTTATTGTAATTTATACCTTTTTTCTTTTCAGATTCATGGTGCAATTTGGCGTAGTTATGGCTTAAACAAATTGGTACGTATTAATATGATGCATTGAAATGTGCACGCAATAAGAGTCCGAGATGCAATATGCCGTTTTAGCATTATATACAACTTTGTCAGAATGCAGTCACATAAAACGTTAAGTTACGATGCAAAATAAAGAGAAAAAAGTTAATTGACCGCGGGGCGTTGCCGGCGATTCCTAATAAAAATGATATTTAATTGAAGTCGATAAGGCCTCGTGTCAAGAGGCCCAATAAACTGTCTTTATTATTATTGTGTTAGGTCGTCTCTCCGCACGATAAACATTTCGTATCTATACGGCGCTCTGTAAATGTTTGTTGGCTTTCGGTTACACACAGGATCCTGTGGCCCACGCCTATCTAATCTCACTATATCTTCCCTTAGGTTATTTTAGGTTGTATATTATGCCGCTCACAGCACGCAGTCTCAGTACATTAACAGCCTATGAATTATTTATTAATTTTATTACTGTCTTGTGCCTATGTCGGTGTCAACCGGTCTATAAATTGCTTTTAAGTGCTTCAACGACCTTTGGATAGCGGCTAGAATATATTTGATAATATTTGCCTGGAACATTGTATGTGGTGCTAGACTTTGTTGCTACTACGTTTCGTCGGTAGTGAAGATAAAAGACGCTACGGCGCACAATGGCGTTTAAGTGATAGTTATGGCAGTTTTTATAGGCAGTTAGATTTATTTTTACTGCACTGTTTGTTTTAATGCATTTTTCGCGAGTGGAGAGGTCGTGACAATTGCTTTCTCATTCATTTATCGCGTTAATTCCTCAACCGTATCGGTGTCGGGATGTCGGCGCTTTGAATTGATTGTGTGGTTTATAGTCATTTTAATGATCTGAATAAATACATTTACTATTCATTCGGACGCGCGTGAACATAACAAACTGGAGATATAAACAACTTAGCCGAGCATTTACGTGGGAGTAGACCATTTTATGCGGATATTAATTACACAACAAATCTCGGATGATCAGATATCTATTTACTATTAATCAGAAACATTGTTAAGAGATTTAAAATAGGTATTACATCTTCAAATAGCAGGGGTACCAATAAAGACTCTGCATTCATAGTTGCCTCGTTTGTAGTTCCTCGTGATTTACTAATGAAATGCATGTAATTTATTTTTTAGCTATATCGAGAGATTTTTTAAGTGACTGTTTTTACGTTCAAAATTATGTATTTTTATACCTTGCTGTAATTATATGTACGTACTGTTAGGAGTCATGAATACCTTGTCCCTATACCTATGCATGTGGCAGCGTACTAATATTGGATCTTGATGGGGTTTATTAGCGCCCCATGACAGAAGGTGGGTGGGCAGAGTGGCTCTAATCAGGAAATATAGGGCAATAAAATGGACCAGTGGCGGCTGACTTAATCAAGTTATGCGGTAGGCATGTGACGTACAATCAAGTGGAAGCGAACGTTTAAGGTAGCTTCAGGGTCATTGTCATATCTTTTTAAATTGTAAACGAGTATAATATTCAAATAAAACAAATAAAATAATAGTATTTTGATTCATTGTAATCATAATATATTATTATATTTTGAGCTTTTATTGGATCTAGTGCGATAACTAAGCGTTCTTAAAAAATTGCGAATATCTTTTAAAGGGCCGGCAACTCAAAAAGGGGCGCCTACCGCTGTCTTGCAAATGTTTATGGACGGCGGTATTACTTAGCATCATATGAACCCTATGTACATTTGCCCCCTGATCAGTACAAAAAGATACCTAATTTTCGGCTACCCATTACAAATGTTTGAGACGTCGGCTACTACCTACACCAAAGGCTCGGGCAGCACAAACAGTTGTG
Organism: Leucinodes orbonalis; assembly: GCA_019425675.1. Classification (NCBI taxonomy): domain Eukaryota; kingdom Metazoa; phylum Arthropoda; class Insecta; order Lepidoptera; family Crambidae; genus Leucinodes; species Leucinodes orbonalis. Next base: position 9,334 of record PQWD01012856.1, on the reverse strand, counting down.
TGCATGAACATGTCTGTTTGTATTGGTCTGCGTGTTTCTATGAAGGCATTATATGTATATATTTATAAAAAATGTATGTAAGTATGTTTGTCAGTTGTTTAGTAGGTACCCATACCTCCTACAAGCTTGACACTTTTCCTGAGGCTACGGAATGTAAGTGGATATTTATTTATTTACTATTTAAAATCATTTACTATAGCTACATATAGTACCTAATGGCATTAGATTTGTAGTGCACTATACTATAATAGTCATGATACTGACGCAGCGGCTAGTGCGTTTGGTTAGCGGTTGCACAATTTAAAGAACTTTCGTAATCAAAATCAGGTATAGGTACTAACTACAGGGTTGTAAGGTGATTCAGCGTACAACTTTTGGGACTTAAACCAACCTCACCTGATTGTGATGCTAAATAGCGAGCAAAGTTGTGACGCAATACGTACAGACTTGGTTTTCAATACCTATTTGAAACGCACATGTTTCATGGTAGGGAATGCCTCTAGGCATTAAGTTCGCCCTTGTACTGTCTGTTGTATGGTGCATAAAGTTTAAAAAAATAAATATTGCGCACGTGTTAGTTTAACCTGGATATTTACAAGGTAGTCAAAGAAAATAAGTTTCTGCGACAATTTTCCATGCAGCGAAAATCATCCAAAACAAAGGCATCGCGTCTATTTGGCCCCGTTATCTCAAAACAAAGATTCCATCAAAAATTCAGCATGTGACTCGCGGGATGTATCCAATAAATCAGTTTTACAGCATTCCCGTGTCATTTCAGTCGTCGAACGGCATAAAATGATAATTTTACTGCTCCCCTTCCGTCTCGAGGACTTTACGACAATTGTGAAATGTATCGACAGTTTGGGTGTCACCTCTTAGGTGTACCAATTTACCCTTTCTATGAGCTGCGTTTCAATTTACCTTATGTCTTTAATTTAAAGTTTAAAGTCCACGGGCAGTATGTTTGGTAAAGTTGTTGTATGGCGACCCATCAGCAACATATGGTACGTGCTCCCCCCAGTTTCCCTTTGCGTCGATATTTTAGGAAAGGTGCTCTCGAACACATCAATCTTTCAGGTGACTTTACTGTTCTCTGTAATGGATTATGGGGATGGGACAAACGACATGTTTCAGCTTTCTCTACTGCATCTACGCGAGATATTCTATTTACTAGGTAATTGTATACCAAGTAGTAGGTACTCATATTAAATAATACCTACGGATCCTGAACTTCAGTAAACCAATTGATAAGTTTTATATTATAACTATAAGAAATAGTAGAGAAAATAAAAACAAATAAAAAAAATGCATACATACGCAAAATCCCATAAAAAAGTATAGGTGAGCAAAAACGGGTTTTTAATGATAGGTATTTATTTTTGGATCTATCAATTGTTTAGGCATAGAAAAACGCTGTTCTTATGATATGCTCTGAGAGATCTTTATTTTTACATTAATGATCTAACTTTACATTGGATTCAGTTCGATTTTTCAACAGACTTTATAATTAAGCCTATTTTTGAATCGAGTTGAAATTTCGAACTTTTCCAAGGCGTATCTCTATTGAAGAGGAAAGAATCAAATTATCAGTCGGCGCGTTTGTCGAAAGAGTCTCATTAACATATAAATACGGGACAACTCGACCCATACCATGAAATCAAGTGTACAAAGCTAATTAACTTTTATATATTGCCACAATAAACATTTTGTTGTAATAACATGGTCGAAAAGTCGTAATTTGAATTTATGCTAATTTCTTATGACAATGAAGTGTTAAATGTTTAGATAACATCTTTGCTGTTGTTATGCTAACGATTACTATGGTTTATGACCAAACAATGCTTACAAATTACTATAATTGTTTGAGTATTTTTCCCGGTGTTAGAGGCAATAATATTGTGACACATTGTGTTACTGCATTGTAAGTTAGTTGGTGGTACGAGCTTCGCTATTTTTTAAGTATGTTCTTTGTAATATTACCTATATTCAGGCATAAAGTACCTAAGGATTTGCCGTAAACTAAAAATTATGAGTTAATTCAATATACTTTATAATTAATTTATATTGTTAGTTTTCTTATTCCTATAACTTTAAATTTATTGATTTTTTTAAAAAGGGTTCGTATGTCTATGAATGCAGTTCTAATATTTGACCACTTAGTTGCAGCATCATAGTTTTATTTTGAATGATGCAATCCTAGAAAATCATATCTATGTCCCTTCCAAGACCGGCAAGACATTTCCAAAACACCAGATAAAAAATAGCGTTCTACTTCCTAATATTTAACTTTATTGCAAATTGGAATGCGGTTTCAACTTTATCTATTGGATTCTTAGTTATCCTACTTTTTAGTTTATCAACAGCGAAGACAAATTTCTGTATAGCTTGGTGACAGTATTTTCTGAACCTATAATTACATAAGTACTCCCACGTGCAGGAGTAAGGGCACTATGAAAACCATTCCAGGTGAGGTACTGTTTGGACTTGGTTCAGTCAATGTGCTGACCATCGAAAAACCCCTTCCAACCTCTTCTGTTCTTGGTATATCCTGCCTTGTTGGAAATAGAGCTTTCATTCACTCGGTGGTCAAAGTCCAACACCTTACGAATAATATCTTTACTATGTAAATGCTGCCTTTCAAAAAAAACCATCTAGTAATAATACCTACTAAGATATCTATCCTATTCCCAAAAGCTAGATATAAAACCAAAGGATAGTGTTACATGTTGTGTAGGCTGGCACATAAGATCGAATAGTGGGATGCCTCCCAGGGCGCAACGTATTACAGTCACATTTGTAATCACCGTAAATTGCCAGCAGAGGTCGCTGTCGGCACGCGGGGCTAACCTTGCCTTTTAGATGCCGAAGCAAAAGGTGCAATGTAATAAAATCCCCTGTACAGAATTTACTAATATAAGAACAGAATAGAAATTGCAAAAGAATGTAGGTAGTCATCATCATCATAATCATCAGCTCATTAAACGTCCCCACCGAGGGGCACGAGCCTACCCGTATAGGGTGAATGTAGGTAGTCATTTAGTAAAAATAAGTAAAGAAGGTTTGAGATTACCAATAGTTATGCCAGGTTAACTTAGAATTATGTTAAGTAAGAACATACTTCTATCCAGGACTTAATCATTTGCCTATTGAAATGCTTAATTCTTCGTATTCATATTACTATTGGACACTTTTGAACCCAAAAATATCGTTTATTTATAATCTATAGAATTTAGTCTAAACGGCACGACTTACTATAAAAGTGTCCAACGTTAACAAAGACCCATGGTAGGGCCGGGAAATGAACCTGAGCCGTTACGAGGGCTGAGTGTCGTGACAATTGCCCTCTTTACAGCGTCGTTTCACTGTTAGAGCCGTAAACGTTCCTATAAAAACACCAAGCACTGCATCAACAGTCACTTAAGATGTTGAGCTACGTCTATTTCTTGAGGGATGCGAATTTTGTAGAGCTTCATAATGTGTTTTCAATTTCTTCACAAATTGGCTTGAAGTATCAATACGTGGGTGCCTTATTACCTACTTTCATCATAATCAGCGCATTAAACGTCCCCATCGAGGGGCCGAGCCTACCCGTAGGTATAGGGTGTAAAGGCCTTAGTTGTCCACGCGGGCCCAGTGCGATTTGGCCGATTTCACGCACAAACTTTGAATCTCTTCGCAGTTTCCTCACGATGTTTTCCTTCACCGTAAGAGTGTCGGATAACGTACATATAATTTCGAAAATTCGAAATCACATTCGTACGTGGCGGGATTTGAACCTGCGCCCTCCCGATCGGAAGGCGTCCACACCATTGAGCTACTGACACTCCTATTACCTACCTATTTCTTTCGAACCTTTAAAGTCAGGTACAATAATATAATACATGACATTGTGAGGAAATTTTATATCACAAAAACATGTTTCAGTTAAATTTATCGGGTGTAGGTAATATTTAATGGAAGGATTTTGATGAAGTGTTTTGAAATACATGTTTAATTTTAATAGAACGATACTTTTTCACCTAATACAAAGTGTAAAATACAAAACTTTTCGTAGTTATTAAAAAAGCCTGTCTGCAGCTACAATATTTACAGAACAACGTATTTAACGTAATACAGTCCACGGTAGGTATTTAATATTTTGTACTTATAATAAAATACTTATAATTATATACTTGCTATGGGCATGTATGTGGCTGTGGTTTACAAAACGTAAGTGCCGACCATAGATATAGTATATACAAGATACACAGGCGCTTAGAGGCATGACAAAAATATTAAGGTAAATATGTGTTGGTGAATGTCTATGTGTAAGTTCCAAATAGTGTTGTCCACGCTAAAGTTCTCATTATCGATTATGATGTAAATCAACGGGCGGTGTCTTTTCGTACAAAAACCAAGAAAATCATGGGTATTTTAATCCAAATGAATCTGAATCATCAGCAAACCTATAATTGTTTACAACTTATAACGACGGTGACCGATGGTGGCCAGTACTTAGTTACTTTGAGCTAATATCTGCGATACCTCCTGAGCTCGGAGGAACTGAGATATTAATTTAAATTAAATGCTGTGAAGGGCAAATTGTTTCAAATGAAATACTCGTGATAAATAACATATTTATTTGATAGGGATTAATACTATGTTTATGAAAACACCTTCGCAAATAATGCATTATTTTAGATAAATTTAAGAAGTTATTGTGAGCTAACCTTTAAAGATATGACATTCTGTCATGCTGTCACGGTTTTTTTTAGAACTCTCATACACGACTTTTGCGAAACTTTAACCGTTTTCACAGCGCACGCAGCGGAAAGCTCTATGTAGGAAAAATGTTTAATAATTATTTCTTACTGCTCCACTACTATTGTTTTTTAGTACAGCGTATATTCTTTATCGATAAATAAGAAACCTAAAACAGAAATATTTTTTCTAATTGGTCCAGTAGTTCCTGAGATAAGTAAGTTTAAACAAACAAACTCTTCAGCTTTACAATATCAGTATAGATACAGTAAATTAATTAACTCAATACTTTTAAATTATTTTATTTATTACTTTCTCAATATAACACTTTTTTGAGATGTGTTCGTATCGTTTCCTTGCTTAATTTACAATTCATTTACGTGTTTAATTCTAAGATAAGCATAGTTTCTATAGAGTTAATCTGGTCTATTTTAAGTCCGCATTCATTTTTCCATCAATGCTGAACTGTGTGGAAACCTGAAAAAAACGAAATTTATTTACCAATATGTATGTTTTATATCGATTGTAATGACGTACCGCTTTGTCAAGCACTAGCGTAAACAAACAATTTGCTATTTTATACATTATTTTCGCGAATTTAAATAAAAGCACTATTTATACTCAAATATATAAATGGAAATAAAAATTATATTGAAAACTTATTTTATAAGCCAATTTCTAGCTGAAATTAGGTAAAAATGGTTCGTAAAATTCCAATGATAAAATCGTATTTACCAGTAAATGTTTATAAATTCGGATTATTTCGCCTAGTAGCGTTGCATCCAGGTACAATACACGACACCATAATTGTATTAAGTAATAATTACAATATTAATGAATAATTAGCAATAATATTTACAATTTTCACTAACACTGACAACATACCGGGCCGCTTTGGGCTCTTAGTCGCGAAAAACAATAACATATTTCTATATTTTCTCTGTCTCTTTTCCTCTCGGGCGTTTAGAATTGATTAAGGACCTCTCACTCCCACGCTTTGTGTATCTTGTAAGCGAAGCGCGCTAATACTAAATCTATGGTGCCGACACTGCCTCAAACGTTTTAAATTTACATAATATTTTTTTGCCCTCGGCTTCGTTCGTATTAATTTCGGGGTCCCTATTTCCAGATTTAGAACACTGAACTGAGGAAATATGTCAGTTCATATTGTCTCTCAGCTTAATATTCTGTCAATTTTTGTATTTATTTAGTAACAATTTTTTTAATGAAAATTTTCAAAGTACTTATTTGTGTTTAATAAACAGCTCTAACTGGTAAGTTCTACAATCGTAGAACAAAAAGAAATACAAAGAGTTTTTGTAACATTAGGCAATATAACAATTTGACACATTAAATCGAAAACACCAAAACGGTATTTAAAATTAACGTTTTATAAGTAAGCTTTAAAAATCCTTGAGCTTTCAGGTGAACTTTTAATAACACTGTTTACGAGTTTGCGGAATTCACTGCATTATAAAATGCAGTTCAGGCAAGTAAAAGCCGATTGCAATTAATATTCATGGAAAGTTTCATTACTGCTGAGGCCATAAGGTTACCGTTCAGGTTAGCTTGCAACGTTTCAGGTTAATTTATTACTTCGAAAATAGTGATGGGATCCATTAATACTATCACGAGTTCTTCAAACATGTAAAGGCCAGAAATTAGGATTACCTAAAAATAACGTTCCAAAACATTAGTTTTGGAACATTATTTTTGTATTCTTGTGATATGATATGACATTCGATAATATTCAACGTCTCTTATTAAGTGAAGAAAAATAAAGCAGGTTGTTTTGAAAATTCAAAGTAACCAAATATATCCATTAAAAAATATTCAAAATTAATCTTTGAAAAAACGTATAAAAATTATAAGAAATTTTTTTTTAAATTACAAATTGTTACAAATAAAATTCTTCTACAATAAAATTATTAAAACTTTCATTATAGTGGAATGGAGCTAAGCTAAACTAAACCTGAACTCTTTATTCCTCGGCACCAGGTCTTTTTATAGAAATATAATATTTATAGGTACTCGTACGTATATGAACTCATATAAATAACGAACGGCATTTCAAAAAGAAATTTATTCCAGTAAACCAAAATTGCGTTGCGCGCGCTCTTTAAATTTCTTTAACGGATATTCTGAAGTGCCTGTAGGTACCTATCTCATGCAGACTTCGCACTAGTTTTCTATGGTATCACAGTATTAATTACTTAAAAAAGATGCGCTTGTTTGTTGTAAAGTGTATGTTTATGAGATTTTAAAAAAAAATATTATGTAGATACATATGTTGTAGATTACCTGCTACTAACAGGTATCTACTGCAAATACCGTGTAAATAAAATCACATTATTATAATTATTGAATGACACATATTATCTACCATCATCTATGATATCAATTAACTACATATTTTGCCTTAAAAGCATAGAATTAAGAGTAACCCTTCTTTTAAAAATGTCAATAACATTCTAGAAATAAACTTAGTTATGTAGATAAAAACAAAATGACAAAACATGTATTTGCCACAAGTTCTGATTTCAAACTTAATTGGTTTTCATGTCCTTTGTGAAGCCGAAAGCTTAATGACAAGATTAAGACGTAAAGATAGGCCCGTGCGTATCATTACGCCCTCGCTTCATGCATCTATGGATGGCGTTCATTACTGCTGATGGGTGGAACGGAACGTTAATGAGCGGCAGTGTCCTGGGACGTTGTAAGATAGGGATAGAGCCGGCTTAATGTTAAAAAGATATAGGTATAAGTACTTACAAGAAGTTTCTCGAAGTCACTTAAATACATTAAATAGGTTGGCTATCTTGGGTATTTCTTTTTAACTCATTTTAGTAGTTCGAATCCAAATGGGTTGTTTATTTTTCTTTTATAAATCTCTATTATATATAATTATTTTTGTCAATTTTTTTAAAGATCTGATACTCTTTGATATCCTATGATCTTTATATTTAGGTAAGTACTTAGTAAATTATAGTGCCAATCTTGTTAGTCTAAAACAATCTTAATAATTTTAAAATATTATCTTATCTGATGTAGGTCCATACTAATTCAAGGCCTCACAAGAAACAAAACTAGATAATAGGCATTCATAAGTAGGTACTGTTAGACGGAAATGAAACGACCAACGCTACCCATCCCTAATCAATTGAAGAGTGATGTCACGTCACTAATATCTCTCTCTTGACATTATTGTACGCGGAAAACAGTAATATTGTAACACTAAGATTTAATCTATCAATAAATATTGTTTAAACTTAAAGAATCATTTAATAGTACATAGGATAAGTAGGTAATTTATTTAGGTATTTTATTTAATTTATGATGAACAATCAATTCCCAATAATGTGAGGTAGAAACTATGTGCCTATCTCGTTGTTTATGCCAGTTGCCTAAGTAGAAACACAAAGATTATTTCTAGGTGTGGGTATCTACGCCGGCTGTTTTAGTGGTTACGTCATAATATATTTCCATAATCCATTGTTGTTTTATTACAGCCCTTGGCTCTGATACAAAGAGATCGTATATTTAGTCCAGGGAATAAGTAGTAGGTCCGACCTATACCGTCAATAGTTCTGCGTGGGTTTGATATCAGTGCGATTGTAGAGTTGTAGGTAGAGATTCTACGTCAAGTTAAATATATTAAATGCAACCTATGAAGCATGTATAAAACAGACTTAATATAGGTACTTGGAAGATCAAACTAGGTAGTACCTAACCACTAATTTAAAAATAATGTATGGGTACGTACCTGCCTATCTAATTATTAGGTCTATACCTAAGTTTTTTAATAGATACGTCTGAAAGAATAATATATATTGTTTTGTACCTGATTAACAAGAAGAATTAAAAATCTAATAAATTACAGTTGGTAGTGTATATTTAATGGTAATTGACAGATAACTTCAACATAAGTTCCACTTAGCGGTTTAGTATTAGTTGCTACTTCAAAACCGCTTCGACATCCATTTTAAATTCCCATACTACGGCGGAACTCGTTCTATCGGCGTGCTTAGCCAATGCTGCCACTGCGGCCGCCGTAACTTTTTTACTAGTGAACCGGTCCGGACGCACACATACCTACAATGCTCCATAAGGTCACGCACACAAGTGCGGTATGGATTAGCGCGCGCTGCCGCGCGGGCGAACGTCACAAATGGCTGCCGTAAAAACAAGTGAACATGAGTTACGGCCGGAGCGGGGGGGGGGGGACGCCTCCACCAATGGCGGCGCGCTGAGCGTGCACACCGCATTTCACCCGCCAACTCTGCTCTTTCTTTTATGGTCCCCGTTGTTTTCTCTGACGCGCTCTTTCCTGATTTTTTTTGCGGGAAACTGTTTGTTTGCTTTGTAAGCAGGGTACAATGTATTTTAAGTGTTTTCCCCCGTATCTTGGCGAACGTTGTTTGAGTGCACGGTTGGGAGTTTCGTAGTTTCTAGAGCAACCAACATGGTTGCTCTAGACAATGCTAACAACAATTAAAATAATTTGAAATGATGATTTCAAATGATTTTAAGGTATAGGTCCATATGCTTTGCAGAAATGTTGAAATGGTATCGCAGTGTGGGAAGTATCCTATGT